>VDFB02049217.1:35516238-35607028 GCA_007258455.2 Sequoia sempervirens | reverse complement strand
AAGTTGCTAGATAGGAATCCCAAGGACTGGCATACCCAACTCCACTTCACCCTTTGGGCTGATCGCACCCATCACAAGGCTGCCCTTGGCGATTCCCTCTTCCACCTCATCTATGGCCTATAACCTATATTCCCCATCCATCTAAAGATTCCTACTCTCCAGTTCATCAATGATTTTTATGAGGGAGGAGATCGTAAGGAAGTTCAGTTAGCTAAGTTCTTACATTTAAGGGAAGTCTGAAACCATGCAATAGAATTTTTTTCCAAACACTAGGGCGTAGTTAAGAGATGGTTTGACCACCGAGCCAAGATCAAGGCCTTTAGGATTGCAAATTTGATCCTGTATTGGGACAAGGCCCACAAAAAGAAATGGGGACACAACAAATTCGACAAGCTTTGGCTTGGCCCCTTTCAAATAGCTAAAATTTTGGGAGATAATGCCTTCTACTTAAAGACCCTAACTGGTGAGAATATCCCATTGCCAGTCAACAAGCAACACCTAAAGCATTACTTCCAGGCTTGAGCTCCTTCGAGCTCTTCATTGTAAATAACTTGTACATAGGTTAGGGTAGTTTTCTTTCTAGCTTGTTTTCATTTTGTTTGCGTCGCTTTTGTTTTCTCCCTCCTGGCAGTTTTGTTTTGAAAGTTGTTCCCTGCTCCTTTGCGGTGGTCATACTTGCCCGGCAAGCGGTTCACTTTACTGTGCATTCTTTGTGTTCTTTGGCTAAATATTCACTCTTGATTATCGGTCTTTGAAAGCTATCCATGAATGATTTCCTTGTTTGAACTCTGCTCAGAACTTGACCCTTATTTGGGTCTTCTTACACACATCTTGTATCTCACATAAAGCACATCATAATAATTTCTGAAGGAATGTACTATGGTTGTTATGGCACCCTAGTGAGTGAAAAATCCCAAGTCTGCTCTAGTGACCACTACAGTCTCAAACCCATTGTAGGCTTCAATGCTTACCCAGTCGAACTAAATGATAAAAAAGAAGTGAAATGTCAAGGCAAAAGAGAAAAAGGAACTCTGAAAAAAGGAAATAAATGATCGTATGGGTGTTCGGGTAACTCTACCATGGTTATGGATGCCCGGCCGGTAGTAGAGCAATATCCATGAGATTATAGCAACAACTCCATTGGGGCTATGGATACCTGACTGGCAGCAGGGCAATGTCCAGGTTACTTTTGGTGTTAGACAATTTATGTAGCTCACTTGGTTGACTTGGTAACCTTGGTCACTATCCCAAAGAAAGGAATGAACTCACTACACACACACTTCTGAGATGTCCTATAAGCTAACCCAATTAAGGATCTCGTTCTCTCGGATTCATTTTTGGAAGCCACTCCTAGTCTACGAAACCAGAGATTCTGGGTCCTAAATGAATATTTATCCTTAGAACGCTCAAGAGTGTTCTCCAACGGAGTCGCCATTTGTTGTGCCCTTAGCACATATGCCCCGTTCAGAACGGGGACCCTCTTTTCTTTCACCTTCCCGAGCCATTTTTGGGGCCGCCTCGTTTTGTGTGCCCCTCTTTTTTTTGATGTTTCAGATGGTCAATGTTGCTCCAAAGTTCCATCATAAATCGATCATGCCTCCACTTTTGGTTTTTGTTGCATTCTGGAGCCTCGCAGAATCTCTCTAGCAATTTGGCCCTAAAACGGCCCCAAGCCCTACCAGGCCCAGGCATCTGGAATTCCCTAACTGGATTTCCCTGTTGGGATTGCCGTTTCCTATGATGTCCGTTGGGCATCCTTTTAGACCCTGGGGTCTAATCCACCTCTCGTCGTTTCAAAAAACTTATTAAAATATTCCAAGCGACGCCCGCCCCTTTGGGCCCCGAGACCCAGAAGTCCGCTTCTTGGGTTCCATCTTGGTTTTGCCATCTGTGATGGCAAACCTCCTAAGGTGACCCACCCCTGGGTCCCACCATCCTCTTCACCAACTGTAGTTTACGTGTGTTCCTGCATGCCAATGGTAGATCCCTTCTGGCTTCCTGCCCTCCAGGCCCTAAGCCCCTTGCTGCCGCCGACCAACCAATGTGAAATTTCAAAGCAGCCATCATGTCACGTCTCCCTAGCCGCCAGGCCCCGGCTTTCTCACCGCCGTCACCAACTTCAAATTCACCAACTCTTCTCACGGCCGTATGAGCATTTAATGCATGCATTCATGGTGGTTGGGGTATAAAATTCCCAATCCGGCCAAGTCATTTTCACAAACAAGATTGGAACGAATTGGAGAAGCTATCATCTAGAGCCCACCACCTTTGACAACGTCACAATCATCACCCTCGACATCATTCTGTCAAACATAGGTGGATCCCACATCTTGCCACTTAGCATGTTTGAGGTAGGCCATCCATCTACCATTCCCAAGCTTCGTTTCATTGTTTTGAGATATCTAAATAAATTAACAAATTGTTAGGAGGGTATAAATGATAGAGCATAAAATCATGCGCCAAACCCATATGTTAGAATATTAAGAAACCTCTTGAGATGCTCTCCTTGCCGATTCGGGACTTTCCCTTGCCGCGGTTGTTCTTCGCGTAGGGAAAATGTCTGCCTTGGGCCCGAAACCTTCCTTCACCATCCAATTTTAAACCTTTGAACCCCTGTTGATGGTGATTCTCCTCTCCGAGCTTGGATGGTCGGGCTTCCTACCTCAGCGTTCTGCTTGCCTTTAGCCGCTTTTGAACGGTGAACTCCCCTTTGCATTCTGAATTCCAGACCCCGACATGCTCCTTGCCATTAAACTTGAAACCAAACATTCATCCTTTTCTTCTACTCAAACCCTGGGCCCTAGAGCTCCATCTCTAGGGTTCTGCAGGTAATTTTTGGTCCTCAACAACAAACGTCCCCCGGCTTCTCGCTCCCGGGCTCTGCCTTGGCTCCCGCTGTTAGTCTTTGGCGATATAAAATTGTTACTTCATTGATGCCTTCGATCCCCGAATGTTAGGCCTTCGTGCCTTGTTTTCCGCCACCTCACGGTGAAGTCCTTCGGCCCCTCTGTGCTTCGGGCCTTGGTGTCCAAACTTCCACTCTCGAAAGTCCGCCTCTTGCCCACTGTTTCTAATTGCGAACCCCATCCGGCCTCCTAACCTCCGGGCTCCAACTGTCATGTCTCCGGGTCTCCTTTTCCACTACCCTTGTGGTGATGCCTACCCATCCCTATGGCACCTGGGTTCTGCCCTTCCATGTGCTGCAGAGGCATAAATCAAAATTCAAATGGCGGATCCCTCTCTTGGGCCTGATCCTGCTCCTTGCCGTTTGGATGTCCGTCCAACTTTTGGGCCTCAGACCACCGTTTGCCATGAAATCTCAATGAAACTCTGAATGGCCGTCCCTGTGCCGGGCCCCATAGCCCGGAACTCCTATCGTCCATCACCTTTACTTCATGGGAAGTGCCGCCCAGTGTCCCAACCTCTGGGCTCCGCTGTGCCAATTACCGCCAGCTAAAACGCAAAACCCCGCCGCCGGGCTCTGGATCCCAGACTTCCACCACCGAATTTCTGTCTATTGTCTACCTCTCCAAACTGCCATCTCCCGACAGCTTTCTGGCTTGAAACCTCTGAGCCCCCTTGAACTAATCCTAATGGACCAAAATTTGGAATCTAATTTCGAACCACGTCCCAAATTTTTCTCTTCTTCATCATGAGCCTCCTAAAATATTAAAATTTGGCCAAGGAAGGTCTTTGGGAGCTTTCAGCTGCATTTTCCCTTCCAGACAACATTCTTGCTAGGGAAGTCTAGCCCTCCAGGCCCAGATTGTCCAAATGCCCTGAAACAAAGATCAATAACATCCATAGATAAAATTCATGATATACTTGGTTGGTTATTTGAAGTAGATGTTATTTTTGAGATATGGACTAACATGAATGCTTTTGATAATCTATTACACTGACTTTGCCCTTGTCTACAGAATATATGGAATCGAGTGCAGGAACTTTAGGGGCATCTACCGAGAAGGATAAGGGTAAGAAGTCAAGAAGGACCCCTCGGGGAAAGGAAGACAAAGATCAAATGAAGTATCAATTCCAGGGTGAGCCACTCCACTCAAAGGTCACAACGGACTGGAAGGAGATTTCAGATACTAATATTGGCCAAGTATATATAGATGAATTCACTCAGACAGTCAGGGTCAACCCGACAACAAAGAATGCTAGATTAATACGGCAGAGTGGAATAGCCAAGGCCACCGATTTCTCTCCCTCTCTTGTGGCACCTGAATTAGTCATGGCTTGCTGAGAAGCCTATTAGACATATACCAAAACAATTGTGGATAAGGAAGGAAACAACCTTACAGATATGTCACTAGAAGGGATCACCAAGACATTCCACATTCCCATGTTCCAACAGATCGAGGTCCCCACATTAGAAGAATGCCAAGTGGCATGGGATGCTAATCCAACAGGGTGCAAGAAGTCAATCAACCTCCATTGGCTTAAGGAAAAATGGGGCAGTGCTGCGAAGGTTCCTCAGGAACTCTTCCGTAGCGATTTCCACGAGGATTACCATGACCTGATAACCTTGTTGAGTAGGGTCATGGGTCTTCCAATGGCTACCTACTTCCAGGAGTGGATGGCATACTATATTAAGCAGATCCTACGGGGAAATGAGGATGTTACAACCAAGGTCTCATTCTATTGGGGAGGCATCATTAGAAATTGCTTCCATGAGTAGTTTGTCAACGTGAAAAAGAGTTCTAAATTCTACATGACCTACCTTGTCTATTCCTTAGTAGATCAAAGGTAGTATAGCAGGTTGTTTGTAGCACCAGATCAAGGGTAGAAGCGAGGACTTAAAGCCTATGACAAATACCTGCAGCTCCAGTACCACAATTTTAAGAAAGAGTACTACAGATTTAATGACACCTTCATTGGCCACATCATTAGATTGATCATCAGAGACTTCGAGAGGAGGATCTCCCACAGTGCCAAGGCGCTTTTGAAGCAATATGCTTTTCTATTCATCCAATTTTGCAAGTTTACATACATCAAGGCCTAGGGCTTCTCTGAGAGGAAAAATAGATTGCCTGGGTACCCAAATGATAGAATCATCCTCTTGGAGCTCTCTCGGCAACTCCAACACATCTAGGAAATCTTTAACAACAAGCATATAGTAGGGATCTCCTACCCCATGACCCTTGGCCAGGGCATGTATCAATTGTAGACCTCCCAGTGTGCCAGTAACTCTAAGAAGGAGCTGAAGGAGTACCATTTCGACCGGTACACCGGTCATCCATGGATGGATCCACATGGCCATGTTAGGAAAGCGTTGGGGCTAGCCTATACCCATCAGTATCATATTGAGGATTTTTGGGCCGACTTCCAGGATGACAAAGAAGTGCGCGCAAGGCACTACATGCGCATGATTGTGCAGTTGTAGAGAAGAGTGCAACCATTCCCAGTGTCAGACCAAGTTGAGGTGGACGAGTCCACCATTATGCACCCAAGGTACCCTATGATTACCAACCTGCGAATACCCTCCATTGATTGGGATGAACATGAGGTCTGTGACCTAGACACCATCACCCAGCCGATTCTAACTCATACTAGAGAGTGGATTGATGGGTAGGTGGCACATCTAAAGTGGCAAGGAGTAGTCCTAACCTATGAGGGGCTCAAAAGCAAGCCAAGTACCATGGAGGATGTTGCGGCCACCACATTGAATGGTGAGACCTCCAAGTCTCCTCCAATCACCAGGTCCCAGAAGAGAAAAGAAACAAAGACTACACAGTCTCCAAATTCGAAGGCACAAGAAAAGAAAGAAACAGGAGGCCCATCCCCCAAAAGGCTTAAACAAGTAGTAGGTGCAGAGGAACCTCGACCTCCATTGGCTCTCCCTGCCCCTCCTATTGCACCACCCACCTCCCTGGCTGCAGTCGCTACTTCCCGCCGGTGGTGGACATTTCTGTCCATCTGGCCTCTTCACCTCCGGCCGAATCAATAATAATCATTGACTCCTCTTCTAGCATGACCACTCACCCTTCTTCTTCTGCTGCCTTGTCGCTAATTACATCGCTCCCTCTAGCAACAATAATGTCACATGTTCCCCTTGCCACTATGCCCGAGGCTCTTACAAGGCACATGCAAAACCTTCCCCTTGAGCTCTCCCAAATCTTGATGGATCCAACTCTCCAAGCAGCCCTTGCCCAAGTCCTTGCAATGGCTTAGCCTTCACAAATGCCGACAAGGCCACCAGCTATGGAGGCCATAACGCAAATCTCAAAAGAGTTGGAGGAACTAGAATAGGAAACCTTGGGGCCTATTGAGGAGGAGGCTGATGAGTATCATGAGCACCTCGAGTACGAGTACCGAACCATCGACATGGTGGTTTACGAGTAGGAGGAGATAGGCTCTTCCGAGAGTGGAGATGAGGAGGATGACTTGGGTGCTAAGGAAATCATCTAAACATTCAATGATGACGTTGAGGAGTAGTTGGAACAGTAACTAAAGGATGTTGGGGTGGAGGTAGAAGAGTCATCGCATGGTGAAGAGGGGTAGTAGCAAAAATATCTATCTGAGGTTGAGACCCATGTTGACAAGAGCCCCGAAGCCGAGGCTACTGAGGAGAAGAAAGAAGAAGCAGCAAAAGAAGAAATCCCCATCCGGAAATCATCCATCAAGCTGCCTATCAAATGTCTCATGTTTGTTCATGACTCCAACGAAGAGGAGGAGGATGCTGCCCAAAAGAAAGAAGAACCCTAAAAGGAGGAGGAGGTAGAAGTCTTGCCTTTGACTAAGAAGGGCGAGGGTAGCCATGATTCACCTCAGGGGAAGTCTGTTGTGCCTGAGTGGTTGGAGAGGCAACTTGAGAAAATGACCCCAGTGCTGAAGGACCCAAGGGAAAGGTTGGAGGCCATCTTGGCTCGATCCCAGATCACAACGAAGAATGAGAAGAAGCCCAAGGTCCGATCCAAGGTAACCATGGATGCTTCCAGTTCCCAAGTGGCACAAATTGCAATGCCTACAGTTGGCCAAACTGGGGTATGTTATAACATTTGTACCCTTGACTTGGGGACAACAACCAAAGAGAAAAAGGTCAAGCACCTTGAGGAGTCGGTGGCCATAGTTGTGCACCTGATAAAGTAGGACAAAATCTCCAAGGATGAACTCAAGGCACAGGTTGCAGCATTAACAAACTATATACAACAATGGTCATCAGTGGATGACCTACCCACTACATCCACGGCTGCACTGCAATTGCTTTCCAAGGAGAAAAGAGATAAAATGGAGACAAGGAAGAACTTGGAGAAAACCACCGAGGACTAGTTTTGACAGGTCTCATTCGTTGGGAACATGGGAATCAGAAGGGCTGTACATACAACCAACAAGCTCCTGGACCTAATACAGTCCCTAGAGAGTACAAAGAGGCTCTGCACCAATTTCCCTGCCACCTATGACTCCACCTTCCCAAGAATCTAAGCTATCTTTCAAATGCCTAAGGCCACATGGGAGGAAAAGCTAGAGTTTAAAAAAGAAGATCACTGGCTAATGGATGTATGGTGCAGAGACTTCGACAACCGGAAGGAGAGGTTGGAGCAAATCCTAAGTAGGGTGGATCTAGACATTGAGTGGATCAAGGAAATCCGAGTGGAATGTGCCTGATATCTTAAGCTGATGATGGGCTATGATATGCCCACTGTGCAAATAGATCTAGAGAAGATCAAACCATACTTCTAGGAGAAGATGAAAGATGGGACAGCTAGAGAAATCACAATGGAGATCCTGAGTTTTGCTGCCCACGTCTTTGACCAATCAGAACTATTTAGGGACCAAGGCTTGAAATATGATTAATATTGGAAAAGGCTAGAAGAAAATGCTAAAGAATGGAGCTATCAGGCGTTGCGATTTGAAATCCTCAAAATAGACAAGCTCCAAGCAATCATCCTCAAATACATAGAACACACAACTTCTGAGGAGTAGGAGGACAGCCCAGCCAAGGATGATGACCTTCCTGAAGAGTAGCTACAGCAGCAAAGGAAACAACAATCCACTAAAGGATGAAAGAGCTACAGTGCCATCCATAAGAAGACGAAATAGGGAAGGGACAAAAATGTATTTTAAATTGTAATCTATTTGGAGGTAGGTGAAACCCTATTTTGTAATGAATCTTGGCCACAAATGAGAATGAATCTTGGCCATTCATTTAACTTTTGGAAAACTATAAATAGGGCACTCCTCTTATTTGCAAAGAGAGAGTTGAGTTGTTGTAAAGACATGCTACTGAAATTTATAAGAAAAGGCATTGACTTTGTGTATTTTCTTGGTTTCTCTCATGTTATTTGATTCATTCTCCAATATCAGATGTTTAGCTTAGATCTTAATATTGTTCTAGTTAGCTATTTTCTTTCTTTGGGTAGATTTTAGAAATGTTGTTGGATGATCGTGCAAATTCCTCCCATGTTGATGATTTATTTATCCATACTTTTTATTGTTTGCTGATGGTAGATAATTGTGCAAAGTTAGCCTGGACTTGATTTGAAAGCTGCTCCAAACATTTATCTTTGATTCATGCATGTATGTGGTGGATGAAGGATAAAATATTTGCAGACCTTAGAAGATAGCACAATTTCCATGATACTGTGAAATCTATGGTTAAGTGGGATTTTTTTTTGAGGAATTGTCCATTGCAGGAACTCCATTATCACTATTCATAGCTAGCTTCAAACTTAGGAACTTTCTCCCTTCATCGCCTTTTCTTCTTTTTTTAGTAATTGACCTATGCTAAGGTTCATTGCACATTGTAAAGCCAAATCCAACAACTAAATGGAGTCCAAGACTGCTGTTTGAACCTACAGCCAATGCATGACAACTTTCCATCCTATGAAGTCCGTTTCAAGATTTGACTTCGATGCCTTGTATCCATGCTTTGTATTTTTGTGTAAGACTGCCTTGTGATTCCAACAAATCACATCAAACTACTAAGGTATCTAAGCACTGTCATGACCTGACATCCGAGAGACCTTGGGATAGTGTTCTGCAATCCAATTGTGGGAGATTGTCTTTCAAAAGAGGTAGTGCGCCTACGCACTGCCTGTGTTGAGAAGTGCATAAAAACACCATCAACACACACTCCTTTCCCTATCACTATCTATGTAACCAAACAACCCAAAATAATTCATTGCACTATAAAAAATGCCATATCCTTTGGTTCCATTCACATACCTTAGGATTATTTTACCCTCTTGTCAATGTGACTCTTTTGGAGTCTCCATAAATCTAGAATCAGACTTACACTATACATTATATCAAGCCTAGTTGTTAAATATATAGAACTTTCAACCAAACTCTTGTACATTGTTGGATTCGCATTATTGTTGCAATCTTCCTTACTCAACTTTAGACCTATGGATCTTGGTTTAGGGGTAGGCTTGCTATCATGCACCCTAGAACTCTTCAAAATCTCTACTGCATACTTTTCTTGAGATATAAAAATACCATCATGCATTTTTTTTACTTCTATGGAAAATGAATTTGGATTACCCAAGGTTGCCTCTAACACTTCTAGGTTTTTCACTTAAATGAAGAGGAATTGCATCCAAAATGCAAATTTCAACACTCAAGATTAATGTAAATATGATGCAATGTAGCTAAATATGATGCACTAATGCAATAAACTAAAAAGGAAATGATTTAATGATGTTAAACCTAAGAAATGTAAAGTGCTAGAAAACACACTATGATATGTAGAAAGATGAAATAGATGCAATAAAGAACAAAATAAAGGTGGAAAAAAAAAAATATGCACTTGGAAACTAATGAAGAGTTGATTGAAGACTGTAGACACCTCTAAAATTCTATAAATTTTGATTTTTAAGCCAATTGGGACACTTACACCAAGTTAGGGGACTTAGTCCCAAACCAGAGAAATTGCCCAAAAAGTTGTTTCTACCAAATGGGTACTTGAAATTGTAAAAAATAATAAAAAATAAGTGTTCTAGGACTAAGTTTCCACTATGGGAAACTTAGTCCACTTTGGATTTTCTACAATCTGAAAGTGGAAATAGAAACCCACAACTTGAAGTCTATTTTCTGATGGAAATTTGGATCTGAAGCTTTGACAAACCCTACAAAATAGAAGATGATTTATTTTCTAATGGGGAATTTTCCTTGTTCAAACCCCTAGTTGGTATTTAAACTTTGTGAGAGATAAAATTTGCATAAAACCCTCACCATAATTGTGTCTAAGACTAGGAAAATCTAAAGTAAGACAAAACCCTATTCTAATGTGTTAGAATAAGATAAGTAAGTGGCACTTGAATGATGCAATATTTCAATCCAAAAAACCCTACAACATTTCAAATGAATAAAAATGACATGTCAATGTTATGCAAACCTTAAATCTGAAGATAGAGAGAAAATGGAAGATAGAATCACTTTGAAAACAAGTCTTTAGGTGTGTTTTGATGGCTAGTTGCATCTCCCCAACCTAGATTTCTCCATAATTCACCATAGGCATCCATGATCAACCATTTGCAATGTGAGATCTTGAACAAAAAGTGAGCCTGAAGACCTATAAAAAACATAGTTTGCTGCCCTAAAGCTTCAACTTTGTTGTAGAAAGACTAATGAAACTTCTTGTGAAATATATTTTGCACTTGAATTTTGATTTTTGCTTTGTAAAATGACTAGAAGAGATGTGAAAAATGACCTAAAAGAATGTATTTATAGGAATTAACACCGAATACTCATTATTTTAACTTCATAGGCCAACATCCCTCAAGAATTTTAATTAGTTTGGTGATTTTCTTGCTCAAAAGTGGAAAATACCCCAAAAGGGACTAAGCGACCACCTTGGGAAACTTAGTCCCACCATGGATTTTTGAGGTGTTTTTCACAAAATTTGAGTGGTTTTAATGTTATTTGTCAAGATTTGAGTGATTTGTGAGTGAAATAGGCCTTAAAGTCCAAAATCATGAGCATTAGGGGCCTCTAAATACATTTTTTAAGGGGTGATTGATTCAAGGTGTCTAAAATAGGACCAAATTAATTGTAAAATTGTCTCTTTCTTCAAGAGTATACAATTTTTGGTGACACAAATTCTATGCCTAGAAAATACCTCAAGAGACCTAAGTGTCATTTCAAACTCTCTTTTCATGGCTTCTTTTTAAAATCATCAATGAGGAATTCATTATCCCCAGTGAAAACTAAATCATGAACATACAAGATAACAATTAAAATCTTACCATTTGCTGCCTTAATGTAAAGAGTGGGCTCACCATCGCTTTTTCTAAAGCAATTGCTCAACATATATGAGTCAATCCCATTGTACCATGCCTGTGGTGATTGCTTCAGCCCATAAAGAGCTTTGTTTAGCTTTTACACCTTGTTTTCTTGACCCAAAACTTCACAACCAAGTGGTTGCTCCACATAAACTTCTTTCAACACTCCATTCAAGAAGGCAGACTTTATGTCCATTTGATACATCTTCCACTTGTGTTGGGATGCAATTGCTATGATTGACCTCATGGTTTCCATCCTTGCAACTAGAGCATATTTCTCATCATAATCTCTCCCAAACTATTATTTGTATCCCTTGACAACTAATCTTTCCTTATGCCTCTCTACTCTTCCATCAACATTGCTTTTGGTCTTATAGACCCATTTCACTCTAATTACCTGTTGGGAGGAAAATCCGTTAGCTCCCATGTTATATTCCTCTCTATTGCATCTATCTCCTCATCCATGGCTTCACACTATTTCTTTTCTTTCACAACATACTCAAAATAAATTAGATCACTATGAGAAAATAATGCAAAATTCATACTTTCATCAAACTCTTCATCATACCCTTCATTTTGGTAGATCTCCCTTAGACTCTTGGTCTTTTTTGGAACTAGGGAGGCAAGAGTGGGGTATGAACTTTCACTATTGTTGTTTCTTTGCTAAGAAAACCCTATTCAATGATATCTAGAGTTATTTGTCTATGTCTATGCAGTGGTCCAGAGCAATCTAGAGCTAGTCTAGAGTAGTTTGGAGTGGTCTTGAGTTGGTCTAGAGCTATCAAGAGTGACTATAGGCTCCATAACATCACCATGTTACACTTCATACTCTTTTCCTTCATCACCTAGAGTTCTCGGGAGCTATTGGGAGTTGTCAGAACCTGTCAAGCCATTCCATGACTCATCCTCTAAGAACTCCACATATTTGTTGATGACAATTTTCTTAGTGACTGGGTTATATATCCTCTAGGATGTGGATTCTTCACTATAGTCCGTGAAGATGCACTTCTCACCCTTGTCATCCGAATTTTTCCTCTTCTCTTTTGGCACAATTGCATATGCCACACACCTAAACACTCTCAAGTGCTCAATCATCCACTTGTATTTTGTCCATGCCTCTTGTAGAATCTTGTCACGAATTTCCTTTGTAGGACTTATATTTATCAAATACACTTTTTTTGCTATAGCTTCACCCCAATAGTCATCTGGGAGTATCTTGGCTTTGGGCATTCTTCTTGCCATCTTAAAAATGGTTTTGTTTTTCCCCTCAACCACTCCATTTTGCTGCAAAATATAGGTTGTTGTTAGCTCCTTCTTACTGCCATGTTTCTTGCAAAAAATCACAAATTGATTGGAGGTATACTCTCCTCCTCTATTTAGAATTAGGACCTTGATGAAATGCACACTTTCTTTTTCATCATGGGCTTGAAACACTACAAACTTGTCAAAAGCTTTAGATTTATGTTGCAAAACTAAACCCATGTCTTATGGTTGTAATCATCTATGAAGGTCATAAAATATTGGCTCTTACCAAAATAAATTATTTTCGTAGGGGAACACAAATTAGTGTGCAACAACTCCAATGGTGCTCTTTCCCTTCTAGAATTTCCCAATTGAAAGGGGTGCCTATGTTTCTCACCTAAAGTGCAGGCTTCACATCTACCACTAGGCTCTACAATGGTTGGTAAATCTGAAACCATACCCTTCTTTGACAAAATATTCAAACCAACATAGCCTAAGTGTCCATGCCTAAGATTCCAAAGTTTGGAAAGGTCTTGAATGACTATCTTGAATGCTTCTTGTTGTTGTACTAGTGTACATTTTCTTGTAGTTGCAGATTGAGCTAAGAAACACATCTCTAACCTCAAAGGAGATATCCTATTCTTCGTCATTGGTACTACTGCAATTATTTTCTTGCTTCATGATACATTCACCCTTTTCCATTAGCATTTTATATCCTTTTTGGATCAGTTGTACAATACTCATGAGATTTTACTATACACTAGGGAAAAAATACACATTATAAATCTCCTTCTTCTCACCTTGCTTGGTACGAAACAAAATAGACCCTTTTCCCACAACTGGAACTATTTCATTGTTCACCATTTTAATTTCAGACTTGACATTTTTATTAATGAAAGAAAATAATCTTTCATTACCACTCATGTGGTTGCTACATCCACTTTCTAAAAACCATACCTCTTCACTTCCTTGCTTAGCAATGTTGCACATGATGAAGGCCTTTTGTTGATTACCTTCAATCACTTTTCATCAGCCACATTTACACTTTAATTGGATTGATCTTGTTCCTTTTTCTAGAATTCTCTTGCATAATGGCCAAGCTTATGGCAATAATAATATTCAATATTCCTCTTTTCATACTTCCAACTCGAGTTGTTGTTCTTCTTGGCTTTTTTGTAGCTAGACTAAGAGTTGCTTGCTCCCTCTTGGTTGTGTTCTCATCTTGAGTTATCATCTCTAGAACTTCCACATCCAATTCTACCTCTACCACATTCATAGTTGTTTCTACCTCTCCCCTTGCCTCTTGCATTGGCTTGAGCTTTGAATGCTTGCTCATGGGAAGAATTTTTAGACCTATTTAGGCACTACTCATGGATTTGTAGAGAACCCATTAGCTCATCAATGGACAAAGTTGAGAGGTCATTTGCCTCTTCAATGGAAATCACTACTACGTTAAAATTTGTGGGTAAAATTTTAAGGATTTTATCCACAATCCTTTGTTCTTCCATGAATTCTCCATTCATCCTCAACTAGTTTATCAAACCTGAGATTCTTGTGTGAAAGTCTAAGATAGACTCACTACCTTTCATTTGGGGATTCTCAAAATCTCTTCAAAGCATCTAGAGCTTCACCAATATGAATTTATCAGTCCCTTTGTAACTAGTTTGGAGGATTTCCCAAGCTTCCTTTGCATAGTTAGATACTACTATTCTAGAAAAAATAGCCTTTGTTAAGGCTACTTCAATCAGAATTTTTTTTTGCTTCTTTCCTCCTTGTCTCCTTCAATTGGGTCTCTGATTGTTTGTGAGAACTACATACCTTGTTGCATCAGTCACATCATTGAACCTATTAATCACAAGCTCCCAAAAGTCATTTGTAACCATTATGGTCTTCCTTTTGTTTTCCCAAACATCATAGTTTTGTCTGGGAAATGATGGCAGCTGCTACCAACTCTTACTCTCTTCTCTAACCATATCTCCAACAAAACAAACTTTAAACACCGAGAAAATAAATTCCGATTTCACTCAATATTTAGGGCCAACCTAAATCTAATACCATGTGAAAGTATCTAAGTGCTTTGACACCATGTGAAATATCAAAGTGATCTGATACCATGTTAGAATATCTCAAAAATAAACAAGCACATAGTTGCTACTCTATTTCCCAAATAGTTGGGAATATGAAAAAACAAATGTGGAATAATAAGAAAAAATAGATTGGAGATGCACAGCTAGGCATGCAAACTTTCTTCTTCTATTAACTCAGAAAATAACCATTACAAAATAATTTCAAACTTCAAACTACAAATTATAGATAACAAACTAAATTTGCAGCAATTTGGAGTTGCACACACACAGGACAATCAGGAGCTTCTCAGAGCTCTTTGTTATTCCTCTATGCTGAATGAATTGGAGCTATTTTTTGATCCCTGCAAACACTGAACAATCTAGAGCTATATGCTACTCCTCACACAAAATATTCTTTGTTGTTGTTGCAACTTCACCTTCTTGCAACTCTACAAATTCTTCTACCAATCTTCTGCAGATCTTTAAAACTAACTATTATGTTCCTTCTATTTGTCTTGATTCAAAAATTATCCCTCAAATTCAAACTTACCTACTACAATACATTGTGGAAATTCAAATTTTCCTACAAATAAATTTTGTGTAGTTAGGAATAGGACAGGGATGAAAATCCCTAAAAAGAAATAGTCATTGAAAGCTCTTGACAGGTAGGAGACAACTAGGGGTTGACATGAGAAAGGCTCAATGAGAAAATTAAATATTTCCAATAATTTTGGTATTAGAGGTATGCAACTCAACATATTGGAGCCTCTTGTCAAGTCATTTTGCTTCAAACCTTATGAAACTCAATATTTTAATGTTTCTCCAATTTGTTAGCCAAAGTCAAAAAATGATCTAATCTCAAAATTTTCCAATGGTTTAACACCAAAATTTTTGTTGTCACATCTAGAATGGAGTCTAGATTCTTCCTATAAGAATACTTTCCATGAAACCTTATTGATCCCCTCAAAACATTTTATTTTGGTGTTATCGAATGCATGCAGAACCAAATGCTTGTGCATCATCTTGTAGGCATGATCTATTTTACATAGGTGTGGTGTTTGATGGAAAGATCTATAATATTTTTTTATATCCAAATGTTGAGGCTTGCATTTTATGAATCATATTCCAGGGCTTGAGTGGTTAGAAAATTCTAGTATATTTCAATGGATTTAAATCTCTCATGGAAAAAAAATTGTCAAACAATAAAGAAATTGTAATATTTTTCTTCATATTGGTCTTGACATTCTCTATCTCTACATACTCAATGTTGTGGGCTACTTTTGGTAAACTAATTTTCATTTCATGTAATTCTTCTTGAAAAAAAATCATGCAATTACCTTCACCTCTAGTATAAAACTTCATTAAATTTTTAAGATGTTAATTTTATTTTAGATTATCCTATCTTTTGTGACAAATTATTGATTTGAGTGTGAGAAAGAGGATAAAATAGCATTTATATCTTGTTGACACAATGTCAAGGAGTTTCCAAAATTTATTCTTCTCGATTTCTACTTGTTGCATGGGAATAACTACTCTACATAGAAAATCAATCTTAGAGTTCAATTTGAGTTTGAAGAAGCTTGGCATGTGGTTGGTGGCACTACTATATGACATGAAAATGATGATGAATAAAGGAAATTTGATCAAGCCAACAGAAAGGAAAAATTGATCATTATGTTCAATATGTCTAATGAAGTTCAACCTTTTATTTCAGACTCATCCACAACCAATCATGCATGGGATAAGCTCAAAATAGTGTATGTGGTGAAGAATCAAAATTAGATTTTGAATATGTAAATTTAACTAGACATAGCTTGAGTTTGAAGACTAGAGAACAATTAGAATCCTTTTCTTGAAAGGATTGTTGAGTTGAGATCTTCCATACAAGAATTGGTTAAAATAATTGAGGATATTATCATGCCCCATCTTGATTAATAGCCTAAAAGAAACAAACAAAATTAAGAAAAAAGCACATAAGACAAAAGAAAAAAAAAAGAAAAAAGATGTAGCAACTACCAAATAGCAATTAAAATGTGAGAAAAGGCAACACTTTATTTGAAGCAATAAATGGGCATAAATAATTGTTATTAATAACGCAATGATCACTATGAAAGGTGCAGCAATTGTAAATAAAAGGAAAGGATTTGTATATCAAATGATTAATATAAGAAAACATTATAAGGAAATGATTATTATAAAAAGAAGAGGTGCAATTTGTTGGAAAGGTTTGTCTTATGTGGAAGCAGATGTCCCTAAGGGAATCATCCCTTTAGAAAAGATATAAAATAAACATTGTATGAGAGGACAAAATCATAATCAATTTGGATCAAGGAATAAATAAATAAAGTATGATTTAAAATTAGAATTTTGATTAAAAAAAGTAGCAATTTGAATAGTGGAAAGTAATTGGTATTGCTAGAATCCAATATTTATTAGTTTGTGAACTTAGTAAAGAACATATTTATTTATTTATTTATTTAACTAGCTAATATCATCAAGAATATTAGGATTAGTAATTATTCATTTAATTTTCATAAAGAAATCATAATAGAAATTGGCAAGGAAACTCTAGATGCCTGAAATTGTTCTAGTCTACAAGTAACAATTTTTTACTATTTTTCACCCTTTTTCCCTAATGATTAAATAATACCTTACTATTTAATTATTATCAAATATCATATTCTACTATTAATTAAGTGATTTTACGTTATTTAATTAATTTACTCTAATTCACCTTTTTGACCAATTTAATAAATTTTATTTATTTAATGTCATTACATCATTAATCTTCTTGATTAACTAAATAAACCTTATTTATTTAATTGTGTATTTAATTACACTTATGCTTTTATTTTAATTAAGTAATTACCATTATTTGTTTAGTTAACATTCAAAACCCTTCTTAAATTAAATAATTATTTTTAATTATTGAATTAAACACTTCCCCACTAATAGATTAAATAATTAAATTCCCTTATTTCATCTCAACATTATCAATTAATAAATTAAAAAAATATTCTAGTGTAGGAAAAAGTATCCATTTTTCACATTTAATTTGGAAATAATTAATAAATAAATTATCTTAATTTGGCCTTAATTTAGTGTTGTAATATGTTTTCCATATTCACATTAAGTTTAGTGCCCTTTAAAATCAAATGGGCTTAATTGTGCCTTGTTTTTTATGTTGTAAGGTGTACTTTTACACTTTCACATTAATCTAGGGCTTTATTAATTGATTGAGGTTAATTTTCCTTAATTAGCCCCTTTAGTTCAAATCCAAGCCTAATTAAATGCAAGTTTTGAGGGATAAAACCCAACATTCATAAATGTCATTTCACAACACTTAACTTTGGAAGATGTGTGTCCTAGGTAAGTGACCTAGGATCCATTTTCCATAGGGTGAATGGATCTTCACTTAGTTCTAGGACCCTATTTTTACATAATGTTTAACATTGAATGGTGTGTGCTCTAGATAAGTGACCTAGGATCCATTCACCTTATGGTGAATGGGTCCTCACTTAGACCTAGGACACCCCTTTAAAATACATTTTTGGTAGTATTTTAATGATTTTCAATCTATAATTCAATGTCATCTTGTGATATTTGAATTTTGAGACAGTTTAATCTTAAAATACATATAAATACAAGGTTATTTTACTATGTTTCACCTAGAATTTCAAGAGAAGAACATAAATTTTCAAGTGTTTAAATCTTAAGAGAAATTTTATGACCAAGAAAGCATTCAAGAGCATTTTCATGGAATTCAAGGGAAAATTTATTGAAGACTATATCACCAATCAAGATTCCTATCATAATGTCAAATATTTATTGCATCATGCATGTTGTTTGAGCTGATATGGTGATTTAGTCTTCAAGATAAATTCAAACATATTCAAGGAATTATCTCTAATAAAGTCTCATGTTCAAGATCTACATTCATGGAAACCCTTTTGAGAGAAAAACTTCATGCTAGTTTGCAAATTTGTTATCCAAGGTTCCAAATAAGGTTTGATTTTAGGTTGAAGATCCTTTGGAGAGAAAAATTGAAGAAAGTTGTAAGGTTTTCAATGTTGCAAGAAAATTTATCATTTCATGGAAACCCTTCCACATGATTTATCTCTAGTTGTCTAATAGTCAACACCTAGAATCTAGGAGTGCAGACCTGGAAAAAGAGAACCCAAAAAGAATTTTCTAGAAACCCTAGCTAGAACCTATTCACCATAGGGTGAATGAGTCCTTACTGAGCTTCAAAAGGTGACTTTTGGTGAAAATTACACATTGTTTTCCCATTTCTAGATCTGTCTATTAATTACTATTTCAGTCAGATTTGATTATTGTTCTTCATTTACACTTTGTAAGACACATTTTGAATGAAATGAGGACAATAGGTCCTTTGTACACACCCCACCACATCATCATCTTTATTTTTGTTGTTTCAATTATTAATTAATTAATCTTCACTTTCTTGTTCCTCCAATATTTATTTATTTATTTTATTATGCTCTCATTCCTAATTCCCTCTTTCATAACTAACACTCTCTCCTAGTCGACTGAACTTAATCAATTCTAGTTCACTAATTAATCAATTCACTTTACTCCCACTCAATTCAAGTTTTTGAATCTTGATCAATTAAGTTAGCTCATTTTTAGTATTAATTGAATCTTCAATCAATTCTTCATGCAACCAATTATCTGGGCAATTAATTCCTCTCAATAATTCTCAACCATTGATCTTGATCTTGTACCTCTTAATATAGATAGTTCATTCAAATCAACCATTTTTTATAAAAGCATCCCTCATATTTCCTTGATGACTAACCTCAAAACTTTTGTGTTTGCATCATTTCTATCATCTCACACACTTTAAGCTTAAGGTGAAAGAAGTGCATACCAAATTTTGAGAGCAAAGCAAGAAAAGGACAATGAAAGTAATCCATGACAACATAGAGAAGGTAAATGTATTGTTTATTTGAATTTGATTTCTTTTGTGTTGCTTATTTTCTATTGAATGATTTGGATTTTCTTTGAGTATTGAATTGTTGATTTGTGGTTGTTTGCTTTAATTCCTTATCTCTATTATGACTAACATCTATTTTTCAAGTTGCATTCTAGTGAACCTGATGTGAGATCATGTAAATAATAGTTCATGTATAAAATTTAGAATTTTTCAAGACAAAGGAAGTGCAACATATTTTTCAAAACTACAACACAATCAACAGATCATGTACACTAGAGTCACTATACCATTCAACACATATGATCAATCATGTGACCAATACAAAGTTTTCCAAGTTGTTGGAAAAATGAAGAAAGCACATCTCATTTTGTTATTTTGTGTTGTCATTGATGTCACCATGATATATGATTTGTAACAACAAGATAAAGATTGAAGTTGTTCTAGTATTCTGGTTTGGTATTTGAACTGGTATTTTGCTTACATCCTCTGGTATTTTGGTCCACAATTTTTTTCCAGTGATTATTGTTGATTGCGGTTTTGCTAAATGGTTTCTAGAAATCAGTAGAACATACTCTCAATATCTCATGTATCCAAATGCTCATATGATGTTTTGGCATTACACTTGTGTTTGCAATTGTGCTATTAGGTCTATCCTTGGCTAACTTAATGGATTTATTGTGTAATGGCGAATTAATTTTTATGCGGATATATGTGTGACCTAATTTAGGTCTATGTCAACTTGATGAAGCATGTTGGATGTACATTTTTAGAATACTTTATGAAAGATTGAAGCTGACAGTTGGTATTTTTGGTAAATGAGAAGTGCATCTAATTAGATCAACCTAACTGATGCTTGCGAATAGATCAAATATATTTATTGGATAATCTTTGAATTTTCAAAACGAATGTGTTGTGTTGTGAATGTGAATGTGAAGAAGAGTGAATATGACGAAGTGTGTCAAGTTAGTTTACTGAGATTCATTGGAACTAAATTTTCACTCAAGTGCTAGGTGTACTCTATGAGTTCATTTTCTGGTTGTAAGACATTTTTTTCGTTGTAATTTTCTAGGAAATCAACATTTGTTTCTAGATAGTGAGTCCTAATAGTGAGCCACCCTTTTGTAATATATTATAATTAGTTATACTATATTGTGAGCTAACACTCACTGTGGTTTTTCCCATTTTGGGTTTTCCACGTAAAAATCCTAGTTTCATGTGTTATGTGATTTCATGTTCTATTAATGCTTTCACTTATCTTTTCTATTGTGTGCATTGGAATAATTGGATGGTATTTGATCAAAAAATTTAAGAAGATATTGCTTCATCCCCCCTCTCAATATCTTTTACATTAAATAAAAATTGGTATCAGAGCTCGGTTGCTCTAGAAAGGCCTACCAGCTTGAAGGAGATCTTGAGGATGGAATAAATGGATGATAAAGGATAGATCTAGACTACACTTGAGGATCTTGACAAAGTTGAAAGAGAAAACAAATATTTGAAAGAGAATCTTGTAGAGGAAAATGAATGTGTCCATAAATTAAAGGAGCAATTGAAAAAGTTCAAAGATAGGCATAAGGAAGTAACTGATCAATTGAAGAAGGAAAATGAAGATATTTCCAGTTTGAAAGTACAAGTAGAGGAGAAGAAAAGAATTCAAGAGTGTCTAAACAAGTTGGTACAAAGCAAGTCTAAATATTGCACCAAGCTTGAACAAGAAGTTGTGAACCTGAAAGTGGATCTAGAGAATGAAAAACTCTATGAAAACAATTTCAAATCCAACTCAAATAGGCTTACTAAATTGATTGTAGGATAGAAACTGAGTAAAGACAAAGGTGGTTTGGGAAATGACACCAGTGAAATTTCCAAGACTATGAACAATCAGAAGACTCTAAATAAAGGAAAGAAAGAAAATTCAAGGAACTCTACTAGGAGACCTCTGGTGAGATAGCCAAATGCACAAAGGTATCCTTCTTTTAATGGCACTTTCTTTTCATGCAATAAATTTTGTCACAAGGCAATAAAATGTAGGAGTAGGATGAATCAGTTCCCTAGTCCTTTTACTAGTCAATGTTTTGCATGGAAAAGAATTGGACATAGGGAAAGTGAATGAAAAAACTTGTTGATGAATCAATTTAATGGAAGAAGAATGACTCAATCCTTTAATACCTATTTCTAAACTTGTAACAAGTATGGGCATAAAGCTAATCAGTGGAAGTGAATCTAATCAAAGAAACATTGTCTATTATAACTCTAATAAACCAAGACATGTTTCAAGAGTTTGCAGAAGCAAGGAGAGTAAGGAAACCAATCCAATAGAAAATAATTAATCTATGAAGAAGGTGGAAAAGGATGAGATTAAGAAAGAGATGAATAATATATGGAGAAAGAAATAACCAGAGACTGTTGATGTGTTTGTGCCCTCATTCGGTAGGGATGATTCCTGTGAGGATTAGACCTATCAAGGTTGTAGGGGGAGCATTATCAGAAAATTATAAGAACCCTTGGATAAATGGCATGTCAAAGGCTAGAATGAGGACAAAATGTGAAGAATGAGATATCAAAGGTTTTGGAAAAGGAACCGGTAGGAAATATGAAGGGATGATCTTTTGCAAAGTGAATTAGGGTTTTTCTATGTAAAGAGAAAAATTTTTAGCAAATTTTTGATATCTGCCACATTTAATGTGAATTAGGGAAGATCATTATTTTATAAGGGAAATGTTTATGGAATTTTGAGCATTCATGCATTTGGAGATATTGAAGATATTTTGGAGCATTCTTGAAGAGAATCAGAGTTTGGGCTATACAAATGCTAGTTGTGATTCATCATGAAGAAAAAGGTAATTTTATCTTCTATGCAATTGTGTTTTGTGTTGATTAAGTTGTTTGAGTTCATATTTGGAAGAATGGAAACCCCTACAGTTGTTAAAGTGTTGAAGAGGCCGAAGCCCTCTTATAGAAAATATTCCTTGAAAGTTTTTGAAGATGAATCCATGGGTGCATTCTCATCAATCCCTCATGGAGTGATGTCGATCGAGGATACAAGGATGTATATTTAAGTAAAGTTTGAGGAATATGATCACTCAAAGTTGATTGTGATTTTGCAGAACAAGCTTACTGGTGATGATTGCTTGATAAAACCTAAGTATTCAAACCTGGTTGAGAAGATGTTGGATAAATGGAACAATTGTCCCAAATTTAGCTATGATGACAAATTTGTGAAATTAGTCCTAGGTAGGATTCATGATAAATTCTTGTGGACTGACTAGCTGCACCTGATAACTAAGGAGGTGATTAGGGTTGTTATAGGGCTCTAGGATAAAGGTACAGTTCCTGTATTAAAATTTGTGAAGAATGAAGTAGTAATAGAACTTACAAGAGCCACATATGACAAGAGAGCTTTAACAACAAAGACCATTACTAATCCGACTGTGAAGTATGCAACTATCATGACTAGTCATAAAATATACTTCACAAACAGAGAAAACTTTGTTTTGGACACAACAATCTATATTGGCTTTGATATGGTTATGAAAGGTGATAATTATAATCTATGTGCTATTTTTTGGCTGTAGTTGCTTGAGAACTTGAATTGGACAAAGAAGATGAAGTATACTTTCAAGTTTGGCTCATTAATTATATGTCTATTATTTTATTTCATGAAGAGACTTCTAGGAAAGAAAGAAGAAGTACACTAGAACTCATCCAGACTAGTAGGACATCAAATTTTTGATTATATGCATAGTCTAAGAAATCTAGATGCTCAAAATAATGCTCTAACAACATTCTTTATTGTATTAAAAAAAAATATGAATGAAAGGGAAAGGATTCCAAAGAAAATTGTTGAGAAGTATAAAGACAATATCATATTCCATGTTTCCTCTAATGAATGCATGATTGAGGATATAGAACCTTGAACCATCTAGATTCAGCTTCTGAGATATGAGGTAACAAAAGAAGTTGAAGGTTATATGCAATTGTTGTTGAAGAATTTGAAGGATCCCAACAAACCCAAAATTGGGAAATATGTTGAAAAGTCTATGTAGATTCATATGGAGAAAAAAAAAAACCATGAAATTAGAAAGAATGTGGAGAAAAAGCTTAAGGAAGCTAGATTTACTGATGAAGAGATTTCCCTTGGAAGGGCTAGGGGAGAACAAAGGGAGGAAAAATAATCTAGTCTGAGGAGATCTAGAAGTACTACCTCTACAAAACCCTCTATGTCCCCTGCAACAAAGATTGATCCCTATGTTGTCGATAAAGGAAAACATTTTGTTTCCTCTAGACTGACTACTAGATCTGGGAAGAGGAAAGAAACTCCTCTATTAGCCCTTGCAAAGAGAGGAAGGAAAGAGAAAGTGACAAGGGAGAAAAACCTTAGTGTTATAGATGATTAGGATGAAGATGAAGAAGACCTTAATGCAAAGCTAGTGAGGAGAAGAAGAGGATGTTCAAACTCTGGTGAAGGTGCTTCTACAAAAGTTATTGGTTCCAAGAGAGTTCATGTTGTATCATCTTCTGATGATGAAGAAGAGCAAAATTTTTGTGATCATGTGCACACCAAACCAGAATCAAAGAAGTCTAAGGTATTGGTTGAAGCCTCTATGGACTAAAGAAAAGAACATGACATACCAATAAGTTTTGGTCTCTACTTTAAGCTAGAGGCAACTCTCAATTCCTTGCTACATTTTTAGAATATGCTTCAACCTACAACTGAGTATTATGATAAGGTTGGAGAAGAAGATAAGAAAACTCTACTTTTAGCTATTATTTAATATGTTATCATATTATAAGTTAAGTGGGATAATTTATAAGAAAATATGTACATGAAAGTATGTGGGCAGCTTTGATGAAAAAGAGATCAGAGGTTTTTGTTTTTGAAGAGAAAATCAGAAATATTGCATATAATAAGATTGGGTCTTCCCTGACCTCAGATGATCTAAAATATTTGAAGAAGATCTATGCTGAATTTTTTCGGATGAAGAGTAGATTAAACATGTTAATGACAAGAAATAAGAAGTTGACAAATAAGGTAAGAAAGGAATCAAAAAAAGTTATTTAGAAGATCACAACAAAAAAATATAGCATGCTTAAGGCTGATGAAGATGTTGTTGCTGAAAATATTAAGGAAAAAATTTCTCTTGATAATAATGAACATATTTCTAAAAATTTTGATGTTGAAATTGTTGTTGGTGGTGAAAATGATACTTTGAAAGGTGAAAATCAGAATGAAGGTGAAGTTGAGCCTAAAAATCATAACGATGCTCCTTCGAAGCACACTGAAGGAGAAAAAGGAAATCATAAACAAGGCAATGTTAAAGAAGGAAAAGACATTCCAGAGGAAGAGAAAAATCAAAATCAAAAGGATAGAAATGATGAAGAGGATAATAACAATAAAGACAAAGATGAAGACAAAAGGGAAGAAAAGAAAGAAGAGGAAGAAAAGGAAATGGAAGAAGAAAAGGAGGATTAAGAGAAGGAAAAGAGAAAGGAAGAAAATAAAAATGAAGAATCTATCAGGAAAAATGAAGAATGTGAAAAGAAAAGTGTGAAATCACTTAAGATTCCTAGAGAATCATCCTTTGGTAGTGATGTTTTGAAAGGCTTGATTTCCAAGAAAATTATATTTTAGCCGATAATTCCCTAGGAGCTTCTACAACTTCCAATGATTGAAGGGTTTGTGGATATGGAGAAGATGTCTTTGGTGCATAAAGTAATGTTAGGAGATGTTATACGGGCATCTGTAAGGAAGGAAATTCTTGAAGGCTCGCATCAAAGAGAAAAAAAACTTGTAGAAGATGCTCTTAAGGCCTTGCAGGAAGTCATACCTGATGGATCCATTGATGCATCTGTTGCCCCTATTGAAAATATGAGATTTTTTCTAGATTTGAGATCTCAAGGAGTATACCTCTAGGCTAAGTGAAAAGACAAAACAAGAGGTTGAGGAGAAATTGGCAAAGAAAAGGTTATTGGTGTTACATGACAAGTGTGCTCTTGTACACTCAAGAGTTGAAAAGAATCTAGAAGCCATGAAGGTTTGTGAGTTAGAAGGTAATGTTGTCCTTTCTTATTGCTTGAAGTGGTTGGATTCCACTTAGAATATTAAGGTTGCTATGGACTCCATTTAGTCTCAACTAACAACCATCTTTAGTACTTATAGCCTATCTAAAGATAGAGACAGATCAACCTAGAATGCCATCTTTGTGCATAAAGAAAATTTCTTTGTTTTTCAAAAGTAAAAGGAAGAAATTATCAAAAAAATTGATCAATTGAGTGACATTGTAAGAATTAAATTCATTGTGCTTGGCAAGGCTCTAGCTTGAATAGCAAAAAATTGAGGATAAACTTGACTCTTGATACTTTAGATGGTGTAGAAGAAACTCTAATAGAGTTGGAATCTCTAAACAAGATGTTGATTTCCACAAAGGATAGTTGGGAGAATGGAAAATCAGTATGGGAAGGTATTCTAAAGGACCTTCAAGGCTCACCATCCTCTAGTTGATACACATTTCTTTGTTTTCTTTTTTTTTAAATTTTTTTAGTAATTTTTGGGACACCCTTTGTCCTTGATGTCAAAGGGGGAGTGAAGAGTGGTGAAATGCTAGTGTTAGGGGGAGAAGTGTTGTAAATATTATTTTTGGCACATGTTGCCATCAATGACAAAGGTGGAGATTGTTGAAAAAATGAATAACATCTCATTTTTTAATTTTGTGTTTCCATTGATATCTCCATGATATATGAGTTACAACTGCAAGATCAAGATTGAAGTTGTTCTGGTATTCTAGTCTGGCATCTGAATAGATATTTTGCTTACATCCTTTGGTATTTTGGTTCACAATTGTTTGTCAGTGATTACTATTGCTTGCATGGTTTTGGTAAATGGTTTGTAGACATCAGGAGCACATACTCTCAAGATCTCATGTATTTAGATGCTCGTATGATGTTTTGGCATTACACTTGTGTTTACAATTGTGCAATTAGGTCTATCCTTGGTCGACCTAATTGATGTATTGTGTAATGGTGAATTAATTTTTATGTAGATATATGTTTGACCTAATTTAGGTCTATGTTGACTTGATGAATCATTTTGGATGTACCTTTTTAGAATACTTTATGAAAGCTTGAAGCTGATAGTTAATATTTTTGGTAAATGAGAAGTGCATCTAATTAGGCCAACCTAATTGATGCTTGCAGAGAGATCAGATATTTATATTTGATAATATTTGAAGTTTGAAAATGAATGTGTTGTGTTTTGAATGTGAATGTGAAGAAGAGTGAATATGATGGTGTGTCAAGTAAGTTTACTAAGCTTCATTAGAACTGAATCTGCACTCACTAGGTGTACTCTATAAGTTCATTTTCTTGCTATAAGCCATTTTTTTCATCATAATTTTGTAGGCAGTGAGGCTTTATTTTTGGACAGTGAGTCATGGTACTGAGTCACCCTCTTGTAATATCTTATAACCAGTTATACTATATTGTGAGCTAGAACTCATCATGATTTTTCCCATTTTGGGTTTTCCACGTAAAAATATCAGTGTTCATGTGTTCTGTGATTTCATGTTTTTTTAAAGCTTTCACTTATCTACTATTGTGTGCATTGGAATAATTAGATGGAATCTGATAAAAAAATTTAAAAAGATATTGATTCACCCCCCCTCTCAATATCTTGGACATTTCACACAAGCCACATTTGTCACATTTATTTTATGTTCTTTTGCAAGTTTGAACTAGTACATGTCGTAATTGTAGAGCACTTCACCTTAGTCACTATTTTTTGCATTGCAGACGATGTTCTATGTACCACATCTATTTCTTTATCCACTACAGTCAACATCCCATGTACTGCAACTAACTAGTAAAACAAAAAAATTGGGTATAATCTTTGATGTCTATTTTATGAATTTTTATTTCATTAAAGATGAGAATTTTTTGTTACGAATATTTTTGTTTCTAACTTGTAATAGTTGCTAGGGAGATCTATAAAATTCATTTTAGTGCTTAAAAATGAACCATATCTAAAACATTTTATTTTGGTGCTCTAAAAGAATCTTGTATCAAACATTTCATTTGGTGCTTGTAAGAATTGGCCAGGAAGATAGCCACCCAAAATCTAGAGGCCAAATAGAAAGCACAAGCATAAGAGAGATATAAACAATATGAAAAAAATAAACTATATTCTACCAATGATACAAACTAGAATGAGAAAAAGTACATAGGAGACACCTTGGTTATATATCCAAGATGAGTACATAAAAGGGCATAAGATTATGAAAAGTTTCATAATCTTATGACAGGAGAAAACTATGGAAAGCTATCACTCCACCTAAAGTGGAAAAGTGATAATGTGATAATCACCACAAATGGTGGATCACCCACAAAAGGTGGAGAGGTAATCACATGATATTTCCATGAAAGGTGGATGTGATAAAGTAATAACATGACAAGTCCACCAAAAGTGGAAATGCACCAACTACCTCCTATGTGGTCCCTAAGTAAACTTAACTAAGGTGTAATGATGACCTGCGATAGGGTACAACACTTTTAGTTACACCAACACCCCCTTAAGTGTAACTTATGGAGATTGTACACAAAAGAAAACAATGCAAGATGGGTTCTGACAACTAGGCCATGTTAGATACTCATGTACAAATACAATGCAATTTCTCATAAAGTGGAGAAAAGGAGAAAACCACATGGGAAAAAAATCCCCCTCAAAAGAGAGATGAAACAAAACTAAAATTGCACTTAGAAAAATGAGAAGGGAAAAACCTCAATTGAGGAAAAATCCCCCCTTAAAAGAGAGAATGAAGAAGGTCAAGTAGCCCCCCTGAAGAAACATCCCGCACCCTCAAGAGAGCACGCAAATGATGATGTACTCTCTCAGTGAAGGGTTTGGTGAAAATAACTACAACCTGTTGTGTTGTAGGACAATACTACAAAGTAATGACCTACTCCTGTATCAACTCCCAAATGTAGGGCATATGAATCATAATGTGTCTGGTCCTTTGATGGTGAACTAGATTCTTCAAGATCTTGATGGAACTCTAATTGTCACAATGAATGATTGTAGGATGTGGAATAGTGAAGCCAAACTCAGTGAGAATATTATGAAGCCAAATAGCCTTAGTAGCAACATTAGTAGCCACTCAATACTTAACCTCAGTTGAAGCAAGAGAAATAGCATGCCACTTCTTACTCTACTAACAAATGGGGCCAAAACCAAGATGAAAGTTGTAGCCGAAAGTGGACTTATGATCATCAAGATCACCAGCCCAATCAAAATTTGTATATCTCACCAAGATTAGAAGTCTTGTACCTATTGCATAGTGAATCCCATGATGATGTGTACCCTGTATGTAATGCAAGATGCATTTGGTTGTTTTCTAATGAATCTCACGTGGTTCCTACATAAAGCGTGAAACCATGCCAACTACAAAGGAGATATCAGGGCATGTTTGATTCAAGTATATGAGACTCCCAACAAGCTAGCAATACAAAGTGGCATCAACAAGTGGAGTAGAACACTTAGCCTCAAGCTTGACTCCTAAAAGAAAAGGAGTTAGAGAAGGCTTACAATCAGCCATGTGAAACTGAGCTAGAAGATCAAGAGCATGCTTGGGTTGAGAAAGAGAAATCCTAGAAGCTAACCATGTGATCTTAATCCCAAGAAAATAGTGCAAAAGGCCCAAGTTAGTCATAGTAAATTTGTCCTGCAAAGCAGATTTGACACTACCATTGATGGATGAGGTACTCCTTGTAATGATCAAGTCATCAACATAGAAAACAAGTAGCAAATGAGAGTCATCATATCACAAGATGTAGACATTTGGATCTAAATGACAAATAATGAATCTTACTAAGAGAAGAAAGGAATCCATTTGGCATACCAAGCCCTAGGGGCCTGTTTGAGGCCATAGATAGATTTCCTCAATTTGCAAAATGAAGAAGAATATTTTACAAATCCTTGTGGTTCCTCCATGTAAATATCCTCATGAGGATACCCATGAATAAATGTACTCTTCACATCCATCTAATGTATAGCCCAACCATGAACTATAGCAATAGCAAGTTTCAAGTGAATGGAGTTCATCTTAGCAATGGGTGGAAAGGTCTCTGTATAATCAACACTTGGAACCTATGAGAAAACTTTTGCCATGAGTCGAGATTTTTATTTATCCACACTTCCATTAGTTGCATATTTGGCATGATAGATCCACTTACGTCGAACCATCTTTCTCCCCTTAGGGAGAGGAACTAAATCACATGTGTGGTTCCTCATCAAGCAACTAGAATCTTCCTCCATTATTGAATTCCACTCAAGAACACCTGATGCTTCCTTGAAGGACTATGGATCAGAAGCACTAGCAATAAAATCATGTGGAAAATCTTGATGTTGTTACTGAGTCCTTCAAGTATCTAAAGGATCCTCAACAAGATAACCTGTTGACTCAAGAGTCCATCGAGCCCAATGAGGTATAGTAGGAGATGAAGAATGAGGCTCCTCAACTGCAAGTGGACCCTACAAAGGTTTGATCCTACAAGTCTAAATTGAGGGATAATTATCATCTGAGTCACTCTCATCACTTTCCACTATGGAGGAAGGAAGAGGAGGATTAGATGACAAGCTAGGAGAGCTTTCCTCAAAGTGAACACTCATCTCAATGAATATCGCATGTGTCTCTAGATCCAAAAGTCTATATGCCTTAACACCTTCAGGATATCCAACAAAGATACAAGGCCTACTTTGAGGTTCCAATGCCTTGCACTTCTTTGGAGGTATGCATGCCCAAGCTAGACAACCAAAAACTTTGAAGTGTCTTACAACCATTTTTCTACCACACCAAGCCTCAAAATGAGTCATACCCTTCAAAGCCTTATGGGGAACCCAATTTTGGATGTGTGTGGAAGAATTCATAGCTTCTCTCTAGAATTTTGGACCAAGAGAATGAGCATGAATCATGCAGCTAGCCATCTCCTTAAGAGTCCTATTCTTCCTTTCAACAACACCATTCTATTATGGAGTGTAAGCAACTAAATGTAGAAGATCAATCCCCTCAAGAGTACAAATTTCTTTAAGTCTATTGTTCACATATTCCCTTCCATTGTCAGTGTGAAGAATCTTGACTTGCTTCCCTGATTGCTTCTCAACATGAGTCTTGAATGTTAGGAATTGTATATAGAAAATATCAATTACATGCAAATAAAGATTAAACAGAGAAATGAAAAACATAAAAATAATAACAAGAGACAATATTTAATGTGGTTCACCAAAACTTGGGCTATGTCCACCAACAAAGAGTCCAATATTATTATCTATTAAATCAAACTGATTATAACCAGTAATCCTTGCAACTCAATACCACTACAAATGATACAATACAATGTCAACAGAAACCCAAACCCTTAGCCTTTTATCAAGACTTATGTTGGTTACAAAATTAGGGTTTTTTATGTTGGCTGGGCCAATAGAAAAATAACACCTAATTCCTTTATAAGAAAATAAAAATCATGAGAGGTTTGGGGGGCGCTGCCCCCAAACCCCACCCTGTATCATGACAGGGAGTGCATAAGGGGTGCTACCCCTTGACCCCATTAAATAATTTGGGGGAAACCATGTTGATAAAAGTGGGGAAAATTTAACCTTCAACTCTGATTAGGCTCCATATAGCAACATTGAAGGCTAGAAATCTACCATAGACTTCACTCTTGTGAACAAGAAAATAGACCCATGTGAAGCGAGAATAGTCATCAATGAAGGTGAGGAAATAGCAAGCCTTGATAAATGATAGAAATGGACCTACTACATCACTATGAACTAGTTGAAGAACTTCCAAATCTCTCCAAGACTTCCCTTTGTCAAACTACTCTTCTAGATGCCTACCCAAGGAACAACCTAAACATACACCTTTTGAAAAGCTTATTTAATGTATTCTTGTGACCATATCCTTCGAGCTAAGCTACTAAATATAGTCATAATTGAGATGTCCAAATTACCCATTCCATAGCTTACTTTATAAATTTGAATGAGTGAGCAAGGTTGTAGAAGGAGACTTAGGCACAAAGTGGGAGAATGATTAAAGTTGTGTGTAGTGATTGACTTGTCCCACTGCAACCAAAGCATCATCCTTAAGTTCTTTGATGACAACTGAATCTGGTAGAAACTCAACTTTCTTTCCATCTCCAAAGTGAGTGATTTGGTAGATTGAAAGAAGATTGGTGCTCAAGTTAGGAACATAGACAAAATTCTCAAATGTTCCATCATCCATGACAACCAAACCTTTTCCTTCAACTTCAACTTCAGTATCATCACCTATGAAGATGTGAGATACCTTAGATGGCTCCAAAGAAGAAAATTGCTCCCTTGTAGAAGAGTGGGACCTGAGTCAAGTATCCATTTCTCTAAAGAACTTGTAGTAGCCACAAATGCTTTCCATTTTCCTTTTGATTGTGAGGAAGTGGAAGAAGATGAATCCTTCTTCTTGTAGGCAAATTGCAAATTGATGTTGTTCTTATTGATGATGTTTGTCAACTCATCAATTAATGCTATGATATTTCCACAATCCATAGTGCTGAATATTTTTAATTTTCTAGATTTGTGATTGTGTTGGAGTTTTTTCATCAACGTTTCAGATCACACTCAGTGATCCATCATTAGGATGCTAGAGAGCATAGGAGATGAGCAAAAATTAAGTCTACATCTAACCATTTCTCATCTCCTATGCTCTTTGGCATCCTGATGATGGATCACTGATTGTGATCAGAAACATTGATGAAAAAACTCCAACACAATCACAAATCCAGAAAATTAAAAATCTTCAACTCATCAATTTTCTTAGTGTGGAAATGATGCTCATCATGACCAACTCTCTTGCAATATGAAAAAGTTGGTCTCTCCTTCTTGCTTGAATTTCCCTTCTTGGGAGAAGATGAAGACTTCCCTTGTTGTGGAGAGGATGATTGTGCTTTATCTTGTTGTGTCTTTTGCTTAGACTGATTTTTCTTCTTGTTGGAACCATTTCCTTGAGTCCCTTAATTCCCTTGTTTAGCCACAAAATCTTTGGATGTTGAAGACTTGAGAACCCCCATACTTATCAACTTTGCTTGCTCTAGCATCAAAAGTTTTTTAAATGCATCAAATGATGGCATAGTAAAACAACTACCCACTATCAAGTGATGGTTTTGGAAGCTAGAAATGAATGTTGCATATTTTGATGGAAGCTTTCCCAATAAATTGTAAACCAACTATGCATCCTTTTTGTCAATGCAACAATCCTTAAGTTGTGCTCTTAGCTCATTTTACTTAGTGACATATTCTTGGGATTTAACATTATGAGATCATTTTCAAGATGATAACCTCTAATCTCATCATCTTGGCCATACAATTGACCAAACTTTTCCCAAGCCTCTTTTATTTTTTTACACTTTTCAATTTGAAAGATGAGATATTTTGATACATATTTCCTTAAATTTCCAAGAGCCATAGTATTTTTAGTGAGCCAATCCATATGAGCAATAGGATCAACTTTAGGATCAAATGGTGCAACAATAGTTCCATCAATATATTGAGTTAATCATTTTTCCATTAACTTACTCCAAGCATCAATTTTCCAAGAAGCATAGTTATGTGGAGTTAACAAAGGAAACTTAGGAGAACCCATAGGAGAAAAATGAAAGAAAACAAGATAGCAAGAGAGGCACAATCATAGAAGACACCCCCCGAAATTCATTCAATCAAAGAACCACCCCACCCCCCCAAAAAAAAAAAAGAGAGAGGATGATTTGGCACTTTAGACTTAGTCTGCGTACAATGGCCACTTGCAAGCCAAGAAAAGTGTACTTCTATTTTTTTATTTATTTACAACAGCCTTAAGTAGGTGACAATAGACTCAAATGATTGATACAAAAGACCAAACTAAGATCTTAGCTTTACAAATGCCAAAATGGACCAAAATAGACCATATATTGAAATTACAATTTCCAATCACAATCCCTACAAAGTGATAGGACCACTGTGAATTTTAGAAAAAATATGCACTTTCAAAAAAATGGCACCTGAAAAGGAGTTTGTATGAGCCTAAATGGATCCTTAGAAGTTGCAAAAATGGTGACAACTCAACAACACCTATGAAAAATTGAATTTTCTAAAAAAATTGATCATCAAAACTTGAAAAAAAATGCACCAATGCCTAGAGTGTAATAAATTAGCCCAAATAAAAAAAATTGCACCAAAAAATGCCTCAAAATGGCCAGGATATGAGCCTATGAAGATGAACTACAAAATCAAAACCGTAAATGAGAGGGTTTTCCAACATTCAAAAATTTGTTGATGCAGTGCTGATGTCAGCAATATACGACATTAAATTTGATGGTTATATGATTGTCACATGTAGCTTCAAATTAAGTTTGACTATTGTATGATTGGCATGGCTACCATCGGTCCCCTAGTGGAATATTTTGTACTATCACCAGAATCTTCTTGCCATGTCAACAAAATCTTTAATATTCATGTCAAAATCTTTTGCCACCAGTTTTATTATATGGTTGTTTATTTTTACTTAAAATACCAATTTTTAAAAATTGATGTTGGTTTTTTAACTGGTCGACTACTGTTAGCAACGGTAGTGAGGCCACTTTCCCACTTGGCCCACCTCAAGTACAATAGTACCCTACTATTGTAGGATCTGTAGTATAGTATGGTACACACAAAAACATTTGATTTTTTTGGTGTTTGTTTTAATAAAAAGTTTTTACAAAAAAAACTACAAATAATACAAAAAATATTGTACCATAGTAATGATGGCTGGGTTGTACGGCTCGGCCAGCCAAAAAAATTCCTTTGTGGACACCTTTTTCCAAATTCGACAATTTGGTAGTCAATTTAGGGGTTTTTTACCTTTTGAGTGCAATGGCGATGTACTTTTTGGTTGAAAATTCTCTAAAGTGGTAGCTAGCTCCTGGATCTGGCAACCTCCTCAAATCTTTAAACCCTTGTAGATTTGGCCTCCAATGTCAAACTAGGATGAAACAAAAGGAAAATATAACTATCTTGGACACTCCAGATGCAATGGTGAGCTCAGATCTGATGCAACAAGATCCCAAAATGCACTTGCAATACAAGGCCAAAAATGAAACCCTCCTAAAATCTACTAATTTTATCAAGAAAATACAAGATTGCACTCAAGATCTCTGCCAAATGTGAATCCAAAGGCACTTCAATAGCTCTGATACCATGTAAGAATTGGCTATGAGGATAGCCACCCAAGATCTAGAGGCTTAATAGAAAGCACAAGCATAAGAGAGATAGAAACAATATGACAAGAATAAACTGTCTACCAATGATGCAAAATAGAATGAGAAAAAGTACATAGGAGACCCCTTGGTTATATAGCCAAGTGAGTACATAGAAGGGCATAAGATTATGACAAGTGTAATCTTATGACATGATACAACTATGAATTTAAGCTATCACTCCACCTAAAGTGGAAAAGTGATGATGTGATAATCACCACAAATGGTGGATCACCCACAAAAAGTGGAGAGACAATCACATTATATGTCCACGAAAGGTGGATGTGATAAAGTAATAACATGATAAGTCCACCAAAAATGGAAATGCTCCAACTACCTCCTATGTGGTCCCTAAGTAAACTTAACTAAGGTGTAATCATGACCTAGGAAAAGGTGCAACACTTTTAAATACACCAACAGTGCTTAAAATATATGCACAACTTTCATCTTCATTTGGCTTTTAAAATGAACAATTCTAACTCAACATGCAACACTTTTTTTAGTGCTATAAAATTAACATACAACTTGCACATTTACTTTGGTGTACTTAAAATGAACAAGTATATATTTTATCTAGTGTTATTGCACACATGTGAGTTAGTCCATCAAAAGTGTACATTGTTTAAAGTATCCTCTCCCCTTGTGCACCTCACGTGATCCTAGATGATGAGAAATTATAACATTTGAAACTTTCCTTTTTTTTAAGTAGGAGGTCTACCTTGGGACACATCTTTATTGAGAACCCAAGGGATTGACCTCAAGCAATATTTTCTAGCACATTATAAAAATTGGATGAGAGCGAGTGTTGTAGTTTGATCCATGCATGTAGCATACTATACTTTTGCTAGGGGTCCAAGGTAATTTCAGATCATAGGGAGATGTCTAAGTATTCAACAGTGTTCACAAAGTTCCACCCACTAAGAACCCTTGTTGTAGAGGCGTTAAATTCCAATTTAAACATAATATTATAAAGTGGTGCAAGGGATGCAAATCATACCCTGAAGCTACTCACCATGTCCTCTCTTAGGTCAATATAGAGTCTTTTTAGGTTGCTAGCAATAGCCCCTTAGGAAGAGAAAGAATGTGTCCATGGAATCTATTGATGACCCTATATCATTGGACATAGATATTATCCACCTTCATATAGAAAATATTTTTAAACAATCATCCCAATTGTTTCACTATCTAATCTTTCTAAGTATTTACCACATTAATGGGAGGTAGGCCTACTTAAAGATTACAAAATTGATCCACCACTAATTAAGTTATGAAATGTGCTTTTGATTATTGCTTTTACTAGTAAATCCAATTGGCATTAGGTCATTATCTTCAAAACCTACTGTTAAAAATCACAACTAAGAACATTCATACATTGTTTTCTAGATGTTTTCACAACATCTTCAAATCTAAAATCTAAAAAACTAATGAAGATTAGGGTTCCTTAGAGATATTTTTTTAAACAAACCAATGCACTGCATTTGGTATCATGTGCATCATAATTATGTATTAGCATTGTAGAAATGGTGTGATGTATCCATTATCTCATTCAATACATTTTCACTTAAAAGCTACATCTCTCTATCATCCATAAATCCACCTTAGTAAACAATAGCAATCCATCTATATCAAATGAAATCATTAGGTTTTGCAATGCATTTGTTATATAAAATAGGACTTGGAATGCATAATAAAGGGTATTAGGGACCCATTAATGAGGTTTAAAAATACATAAATGCAAGGTCACTATAATACATCCAAACTAAGTGTGAAATTGTACTTTCACTTAGGAAGGAGTACAATTTTCTACAGTATAGATACAAATAGATGGATTTTATGATGAATTCATTTTCTTTGTATCATTGTGCCAACAAGAACAACAAGGGTCATTCAAAGAAAACACACAAACATAAATGCATGCCACACAACACATCATGGGAGATCACATCATGTGCAATCAAACACAAATAAACACACAAAGGGTACCACACATGCGAGCTAATCTAAAGAAAATCATTTGCATTCCAATCTTTCTCTTCATAAATGGAAGGTGGACCATATGCTAAAGGAACTAAAAAAAGTTCCATACAAGCAGTACCACTAGGTTAAACACATGGTAGATCACTCTCCTTAGGAGGATCATCATGGTTGCCCCCATCTAAATCCATAGATTTGGAGAACAAAAGAGATAGTTCATTATGTACTTGTTCTTCTATCTTAGTTTCTTCATATTCACTATCCACATTTATCACAATAGGTGGCTTAAGGATGCACCACTCATATTTTCACTTTTTATTATTTTTTTAGGTTGAGCCATGTAAGGTTCAATTGCATGGTTTGGTAAGGGGGAAAAGTGGAATGAAGTGATGATGAAAGTGGATGGGAAGGGGGTAATTCATGAAAGCTAGTTTAGGCTAGTGGTTGTTCATGTTTATTCTTTTTAGCAAGTTGGTGAGCTATGGCACAACATCTATGTTTATTCTAGACTTCTCACTTCTATTTCTTCTTGCACAAGTTTCAACTTTCAAAGGATTAACCAATGTATCTTCCAACATAGGCATCTTTTCTTCCTTTGGAGGAGGAACTGAAGGGACCCTATGAGTTGGGAGATCACCATTCTCTCAGGTACATAAAAAAATTTCTCTTTTGGAGGCACAAAGTTGATTATGTGACCATCTCTTGGTCTTTTATAAGATGGTGGAGGTGAAACCACATCATACATGTCAGGTGAGTGAGGGAGGAAACCCAATTCAAACTTAGGTCAACATCCACTACCTTTGGGGTAGGAGAACATTCATTAAAGTCAAATTAAGCCAAGGAACCTAAAGTGGGATATTACTAAGGGAAGACTCTATCATACATCTAGCTTTAAATTTTTGATATGATATGAAAATTGATCTTCATGAGGTTTAACAAGTTCAGGAAAAAAATATCGAATGAAAAATTTCCATGTGAAGCTAAATGTTTGAACTTAATATGACAAACTATATGTATTTAATTTTCAAATGGAAACTTTATGTATTGTGTATAATCGACAGGAGCACATTTATTGAGCACAACCATGGATAGCCCAACTTTAAATGAAATTGGTCCAGCATTAGTATAATGGTGAATGTGACATCTAACTATTTTATTCCAACTTTGTGGGGGAGAGTTATCAAACCTATCATAGGAAAAATGAAACCATCGTAAGTTTTCGACCATGCTTTTATTTCTCATAATTATCTTTATAAAGTTTATGTATAAATAAAAATTCTTCAATGATCACATTCTCTAAACACATGGGATCATTGAGTACTCCACTTGTGGGTTTTTCATAAATACGACTAATGATGTAGAGATTACCATTAGGTGCCAGTATGGATGCATTACTATGAGTAAAATCAATGTCTAGTAACAAAGTGGTTTGAGCCTTATGAGGTTAAACTTTAATTATATTTATCATGGAAAATGTGTTATCATCTTCAATATTATCACTACCTTGCATAAAGTTGGATGAATGACTTGGTAACAGATTGGTGAATATTTGAAATTTTTCGTTAGGTGGCGAGATTCACTTATTTCCTTTGTCAATAATGCAACCATTTGTATTTGATTAGAATCAATGAGACCTATTGCACAAGGTGCTTAAGAAGAATACAATATTCTGTATTATTTCAAGTTGTACAGTCATATTGAAAAAATGCTTTCATGTTAAAATTTTGTGGTAAACATTTACTTATGTGAACTGGCCTAATTAAAGGGAGTTGACTTAGGTTATTAATTAATAATTGTAACATTATTTCATGAAGAGAATCAAACAATTATGTTAATGGTTGATCTTGAGGTCAAAATTGATAAGGGGTGTTACTTGTGGTAGCAACATGTGTTTTAATGTTATTGGTAGCTTGAGGAATGCTTATTTTAATGAGGTTTTGTTTTTATTTTAGAATTATGGGTAATTATTTTGAGGTATAGATTCAAATTGACCAATAGGATTCGATGAAAGTGTTCCTTCATATTGACTAACCAATACTTGATAATCACAAAGAGTCATACATAAATGTTGAAATGATGGATACTTCATCAATAATATATTGTCTTGAATGTTAGGTTACAAGTTACCTATAAACACCCTTTAGATACTGGCATCAAGAAGACTATAGGAGATTTGTGAATAAAGAAATTGATATCATCCTATAAAGTTTTCTATATTTTCCTTAGGTCCTTTTTTACAATGCACTAAGTCAGTTAGCATCACTTGAGGACCAATATTTTCTTAAAAATGTTGGAGAAATACACTAACAAGTTAGGTGAATAAATCTATAGAGTTACTTGGTAATGATAAAAACCATTCCAAGGCCAATCTTTCAATGATCTGGGAAAGAGTTTAGCTAGGATTTTGTCTTCAAAGATGTTCAGTCACTATACAATGTAGTAAAAATTGGTACATGGTTGTTAAGATCTCCCTTACCATTGTACTTCTCAAATTGGGGTGTCTTAATGTTTTGCGGTATAGGCATTTTTCAGGATAGCAATTGAAAAATGATTACATAGGATTACGTGTAAGATAATGTGGAGGTTTACCATTTTGATTTTGATTCAATGCTAAGATTTGTTATTGAGGTGATGTTACACTTTACAAAATTTGGTTTATCACTAGATCATTAGATGACAAGTTTTGAGAGTTTGTTGAATAAAGTGAACTAGAGTGAGTGACCAATGAGTTAGTATGTTGCATTTTTATAAAAGGTGATGAATATGGTGGTGTCGGGGGTGATGTGACAAAAGTATAAGGATTTACATTAGGAAACCCTAAGCTTATTTTTTATGGATTGGTATATTGTATGGTTAATGCTACTATTGGTGGTGTAAATGTGGGAATTAAAGGTATGACCTTGTGGGAGACAAAACTTATTTTCCTCCTTGAATTTGAGCATTTGTGAATGCTTGAGTGTAACTAGCTACTATAATGATGTATTCATGGGTAATGTCCGTTGAGGAATGGAATCCAAAATGGATTGGGTTGAATCCATACCTTGTGTGAAAGAGTTAGAGGACTTAAGATCTATAAAAAATGGTTATAGCATGAGATGCCATAAGTCAAAAGCTTCATCTCATAGGGGTATAAGTAGTAGGACACTAGGTCATGAAGCTCATATGAGTTTCAAAATTCTTGAGTAATCCTACTATATAAGGAAAGGTACATAGTAGTCACAAAAAAATTAAAAAAATAGAAAATCAAAAAGTAGATCCATAAAAAAGACACCAAAAGATAACTATGATCCAAATTTTAGCTAAATTTGACTAGTATAGGGTGCAATACACCCTAGAATGGCAAGATTCTTTTACTGGATTCAAAGTTTGGATGTTTTCTATAGTGTTTAAGTGTTCTTTTCTATGACTATGTGACAGTTTAAATAATTTTCTAGAATTTAATAGATTTGTGATATTACAATATGAAACACAATTATGCAAGAAATTTTCAAAAATACTTAATGATGAATGCAATTTAGAAATGCAAATTTTAGAATGTAAAGTATACAATTTGAGTTATCTTATCTTAGCTTGAAAAATCCAAAAATTGAATTATTTTATGCTTTTGCAACAATAACAATATAAATTTCCTAATTTTTCACTATATGCAAATTCCTAAATGAATGTTTTGAACATTTCTAGATTTGACTTTGGTCCTAATTCAAGTTATCAATGAATAAATCCTATTTTTCAGTAATTGAACATAACCCTAGATGCAAAATGCATGCAATTTTTTTCATTGCTTTTTATGATAATTAGGTGTGTGATGAATGCAAAATCTCTAAGACCTATTTTAGATTAGGAAATGAGATGTTTTTGATTTTAGAGGTGCTAAAGTGTTTGAAACATGTAGGTTCACCAAAATGTCAGATTTGGAAAAGGATGACGCTTTCCAATTATTTTGGATTGGATTAAAGATGACCTACAAAACCACTTGGCTATAAACCTATTAGGGAGAGCAAAAATGATAAATCAAAGCTTTAATCTAATGTCTTTTTTTTTGTTGTGATGATGATCTATGTGTTGATGATTAATTGAGTAATTTCTAAATTGTAGTAATCTAATATAAAAACTATGCAAATGCAGGAGTCTATTATGAATTATGATAAATAGGTTGTAGAAAGACAAAATTCAGATCCAAAAATGTAGAAGGTAGACACGAAGGAACTTTGTATTAAAATTTGAAGTAGATCTAGCTGGTCTAGGGTGCAGTATGCCCTAGATTGTCCTCTTGTTTTTTGAGAATTGAAATCATAGATGAGGCACCTAGTTTGTAGCTTTTGTCTTCCAAGAGTTACTATTTAAACTTTTCCTGTTGATGAGGAAATTCAAATTCCATGGCTTGTCAATTTGTAGGGTTAGAGTGCATGAATGAACAAGTAGCCTCCAGTCTTCCTTCAAATCACTCCAGATTGTGTAACTTGCATAATAAGAGGAGAGGAAGGGCTGTTCCATATAGGTGTTTGCCTAAGTCAAACCCCATGTTTGTATTTCTACCTCAACGATGGAAAATTATGATAAAAGAGAGTGCATCCTTGGATGAATAGAGGCTATTTGAAAAATGAGTAATAAAATGATAACTTTCTTCAATTCACCACTTAGATTTGATCTCCTTGATGGACTAATATCACACTCATCACCTTCAAGGATCAATTGTTGCTTGATTTGATTTGATTTGATGACTTACAAGTGTTAGTACACATACTCAAAATGCATGAAAAACATATGAAAAACTTACATAACACATGGAATGATGCTTGAATGATGAAATTTTGTAATAATCTTGATAATTCTACTCTTGACTGGTTTTGAAATGCATTTTAGGAATATTAATTGCTTCTACAATTGCTCTTTTTTCAAATGGTTAAAATACTATGTATTTATATGTAATTCTTCTAATTTCCCAACAATCAAATACTAATATTAGACATTTTAAATTGGAAATTAAAATAATAAATTATTGACACCGACATATTCAAATTTGGGGCCAAATTAGGTGGTCTAGGGCATAGTGCACCCTAGACTAGATCCACCTTTTTTGTGGGTTAAAAGTGTCGAGGGAAAAATATTAAATGTATAATTTTATTTCCCATATTTTATTTTTCCAATAATGTTTAAAAAATAAGCAATTAATGTATAAATAGGTCCAAAAACATAGGGGGGAACAAACCTAGTGTGAAATTGTCAAGGATGACAATTTTTGATGCTACATTAGCATTTATTTTAAAAAATCACAATTTGAAAACAAATAAATAATAATTACAAAAATGAGTAGTTAGAATTTGTGTGCATAGAATAATTTTTTTTTAAAGAAATAAAATATATTTTTAAAAACTATTTAAGTGTATTATTGATAAATAAATATTTTAAGATTAAAAAAATTTAATTGATAAAATTATTCAATTAAATATTTAAATTTTAAATAAAAAATAAAAATATATAATATTTAGATTGATGTGAAATATATTTTATCAAGTATTTTAAATTGAAAAATATATTTAATTAAATATATCAAATTTAATTAAAAATGAAGGCTATAATGCAGCATAGTTCCTGACAAATGTTGGCAGAGCAATTTGAGAAACTGCAGATTGTCACAAAGATAGTCATAAAGAAAACAACCAAATGTAAGTATATTTGGTTTCATGCACCTTGCTGACTTGTAGCATGCTCTGAAAAGTCATTTTCAAGGGTTGTCCCACAAGAATATCTACAAAAGGAACTAATGGACATTAAAATAACACTTCACAAAGACTCTAATCATAGTCTACATACTGGAACTCCTATAAATGTCACCTCATTAGGCTTTGCAATTCCAATTAGCCAGGGAATGTATCTTATCATGTTTGTTCTTTGTGATCTTCTACAACCTTATTTAGACTCTTTCGTCAGCTAAATGCTATGTTTTTTATAACAACCATTAGTCAATAATTAGCATTGACTAGAGGCCATATAGGGACTACTGAGGAATTATATATATTTAGTATGGATGCATTGATTTCTCTGCTTGCCTACTAATTATTATTTTTTTTATTCAAGGGGTAAACACTTTTGATCAGATCTATGAACCGGATACAACCATTCAACAATACCACCCCAACTGGGTTTGAACCTTGGTGGCAAGAACAACAATGCCACCTATAAACCATCATACCATGCCAATATTGGCAATGCCTACTAATTAATTCAACCAGTGATTTTGATTCTATTTTTCATGCTTAAGGGTTCATAAAGAAATTATACTAGTGATTACATGTATGATGATTCTACGTTTAGTGCTTCACATGTCAATCTATCAATGTTGCATTAATTAAAATCAATTGAAGAAATTTACATGATTTTATAGTCTATTGAGAGGAAGGACAAACTACTAAAAATATAAATGGAAAACTGAAATTAACACTTACCTATCTAATGGTGAGACTCCTACCGCCAGCTCTCTAACAAATTGTCAACTACATGCTTAGTCATTTATTCCAACAATAACAATGTTTGGGATCAAGATTAGTAGAAAATAATAATTAGATCGCTTATGCATTAATCAGAATTTTCAATTTAGTCCCAAGAACAATGGATGCAACATATTTACATATAGATCTTATGTCTGACAAGCAAGATATTCTTTTGTCAAACAACTTATGAATATGTAACACTAATTTTAACAATCTAGATAGCACTAGCATTATACATACATGATATCAGCTGAGCTGGAATTACTTCACATTGACCACCACTGTTCTTCAGGTTGATAAATCTTTGGAATATGTAAAAAAATAATTTTTTTAATCAAATTTTCTCTCAAGCCAAAAAATATTTAATTCACTTCTCTTTACAACATAAAATAACTTTTTACCATCATTAATCAGAAAAATATAAAAATCTTTATCATAGAAAGATAACAAGAGGATAAGTCAATAAACATTTTATGGCTTCCACAGAATTTTAGTTTCACTAATCATGGATGTCACAATGTAGGGATCCATATTAGAATTAGGTCAACGATTCTTAAAATAACCTGAAAATAGATATTGCATGTTTAGTGCACAAAATAATATCATGAATTTGATAATTTATTCCAAAGGAACACGGATAGAATGCCTTAGAATCACCAATATTATACTTGCAAATAGTAAATGAAAGAATTGAATGCGCCCTTAAAACTTGATGAGTTTCCCATAATGTACCTTGCAGTCTATTGTTTTTTTTTGGTAAATAAGAGGCCAAGGCCAAAATTATTGATAAATTAAGAATAATACATCAGGAAACATATAATATGCAGTTTATATGTATCTTGCAAATGCTACACTTAAACACAGTTTCAAAGAATTCTTACCATAAGGCCCTAAAACTATAAATAACATAGAGATATTAAATAGTCTTTAAAAGAACAACCAAAAACATAAACCCTCCACCATATACTTCTTCCTACTTCCTAGTAGACTTCGAGCGACAAGCAACTCAAAGGGGTTTAAGAATAACCGCAATTTCCATCATTATCTAACCACCAATTTTCTTCGTAGCCTTCCACTGCTAACTTAGATAACTCATCAGCCTCCTTGTTTGCCTCCCTATAGGTATGGTTGATGGTGTAGCACTCAAAATAAGCTAAGATTGACATTATTTTGTCCAAAAGAGCTTTTAATCTCCAATTTGGAGTCGTTGCTGGTCTAACTACATTGACCATTATGGTTGAGTCTCCTTCAATCTCAAGATTCATAACTTTCCTCTTTTTACATTCAATTAGTCTGAGATATAATGCATTGAATTCTGCAATATTATTAGTATCTTTTGGAAGAGGAACTGCTAACTTACCAATGGTGAACCCCTTGTGAACTCTAATTATGCAACCTACTCCCGAAGGGCCAGGATTTCCTTTGGAAGCCCTGTCAAAATTTAATTTCAGCCAACCTTCCTATGGCAAAAACCAAACTGCCTGTTTTCTCTTAGAGGAAACATCATAGTTTCCTAAGAAAGGGGGAATTTTGAGACTTGACCAGTTGAATCTCATTCTACCATCCCATTCTATAAAGATCCCCTTAGTGTTAAGTTTCAAGGCCAACTTACTATTTATGTTCTCCACTATGAAGCTTTCTACCAAATTAAGCACCGATTCTACAAAACGAGCTTTATTATCAAAAGTTCTTTTATTTCTTTCTTTCCAAATTTCCCATACCAAGACTGAAGGGCTGATTTCCCAAAGGCAACTCAGAAGACCATCTTGAGGTCTAATTGGCCAACCCTGAAATAAGGATATAATGTCATTTGGGAGGGTTGTAATCCAACCCAGCTTCGCGCAAAGCCATCTCCAACATTTCGTTGAGAAAGGACAAGTTAAAAGAAGATGATCAGTGTTTTCCTCTTGCGCTTTGCATAATGTGCATCTTGAAGGGCCTTCAAAGCCCATTTTCCAAAACTTTTCAGTTGTTAAGATTTTCTTTCTTGACGCTAACCAGCAAAATACTCCTACCTTTGGTAAAATTTTGCTGCTCCAAAAAGATAGAAGATATCCCCATATCCCTATTCTCATCTTGACTTGCTAATAATTTATAACCTTCCTTAGCATTATACTAACCATGATTGGAGGCTGCCCATATTAATACATGTTTTCCTCTTTTAAAAGCTAGTTGCCTATTCTCTAGCCACCTCCAACATATACATGCAAAGCAAATAAAGCCCACTTAAATCCCGCCTCATAAAATGGTAAAAGTAGGCTACCCACTATGGAATATGGCCATAAAACTTAACCACAAATAATATTTCTTTACTTTGCAAATATCCATTCCTAATCCTCCACTCCTGGATATTAAAGGACATCATGTAGAATCTAGAAAAATGAAAAGTCTGTAAACATAAATTTTACAAGACTACATAATTGAGGTGTTCAATGGAACATCTTACCAAATTTCATAATTGACTGAAGTTGGCTAAACTCCATCACAAAAGCTTGAAGAACTTGTACCAGCTGAAGATGCTAGAGATGGTGAACTAGATAAATGCAATAATGGGGTTAGATGAAGAGGTGTAGGACCAACTATGGTAAAGTCTTGAAATTGGGGCGTGGCTTTGTAAGGATCCTCGAACAATCTGCAACATTTTCAATAGCCTTGAAATTTATGTAGTATCTGTAGAGCTTCTGACAATCTACAAACCCATTTCCACCTCTAATCTGAGAGCACGAAAATGATTTCAAGCAATTTTTTACTTTTTAAATGTGCAGTTTTACTGATGTAAGTTAGAAATATAAAACAAATATTGAGAAAAGTTGAATCTTGATTGGTTGTTCAACCAAATATTAATCACTGTCTGCCATAGTTCCATGACAGGAAATAATAATTTAATTGTGAACTTATTTTTTATACAACTTAAACTTTATCTAATTATACAAATAGACTATATAGTTATGAATTAGATCTTTTTCATCTAAAACTTATTTCTTGATTTGCCTAAATTTTGGTTGTATTGATCTTTAAAAGATTCGCTTAGTAAAACTTATCTTATATATTCATCTTTTATGAAATATTAAATAATATTCTTAATTTTCATTTAGATCTGTACATCTTAAAAAATAAATTATAACCTGTCCTAATACACCATACCTATCATAATATCCTCTTATTTATCATAAATCTTGTGTACCCATCATAAAGAATTTTTTTGAATACCTCATATATTTAAAGTTTTCAGATTACCATTACACCCAGCTCTAAATATAAACTTTTGAATAAGTTCAGATGAAGATTTTAAAAATTGATTATATTAATTTTTTGTATTTTATAATAGTTTTCAATGGTTCTTAATAGAGAATATAGTTAAAAAATTAAAGGTATCTATTTGATATAAATATTGGGTAATTCGTAACTTTAATTATATGTTTGGATTGATAAAATAAATTGAATTACATATAATGAATTCAATTCGTAAAGTTAATTGGGAAATTATTAAATGTCATTATTTTTTGTAGTTAAATAAGTAAAGTCTTTATAATTATCATATTGAAATCATTTTTAAACATGGTAGCTATTAACCTCTATAAAAATAAGGATTTAAAAATGTTAAAATCCTTATTTTTGAATCAAACATCCATCTCTTCTATGGTGTATAAGCACCTCTATTAATGATTTGAAAACTTATTTGAGAATTTTGGATTTGGAGGTTTTTAAATGAAACTACTTTAAGTAGTCTTCACATGATCTCAGAATCTAATTATTACGCAACTTACCTTAGTTGTTGCACAACCTATGCTATTTATTGTGCAATAAGCCTTTGTTATGTAGGTGGGTCTCAATTTTTATGCAACAAGTCTTTATTATGTAAGTGGATCTCAATTTCCTTGCAATAGCTTTTAATATGCAAGTGGATCCTATTTTTTGCATAAGAGTTCATAATTGTGGTGTAGAGTATTTATCCTTGATGCATAAGTATTTCTCTTGATTATGCAATATCCTTTGTTATGAAAATAGTCTTTCTTATATAATGAATCAAAAGACTATGAAAAGGGAAACCTTTTCCCTTTTGGAAAAAAATTGAATTCATGTAGCTCATGTTTGTTCTCTTCTCACGTTAGGTGATTGTTAGTGGGTCAAGGGCTAAAAAAACCTACCTCAGGCTACCAAAAGGATTTGCTACCAGTGAAAGGAATTATTTGTAGTTAGGTGTCATGTCCCTTCAAGGGAATGCATGTATATATATGATGTAAATCATATGTGTAGAATATAGAAGATAGGATGATAGATAGAGAGATATAATATATGAGCATAGACTAGGACTACTTATTGTATAAGATTTTGATATAATAGATAGGAGTCATAACAATTATATATGTGTGTGTAATGAATGTATGAATATATATTTTGATGTTAATGTGATGTATGTTTAATAGTCCTACTAGAATCTTACTACAAATGCTTGTTTCTCTTACTATATCTGAAGAGGTAGGAAAATGATAACAAGGTAATGTTGGAGTACAATACCATTGAGAGGGAGGAGTGAATTAGTGGTATGATAGATTAAAATGAACTTAAATTAATCTTTTACAACTTTGAGCATGTAGAACAAGTTTTAGAATAGTTCAATTATCAAGTGTAGCATTATGCATACAAAGCTATCTAACTTGAATGAACATAAAGAACATAAGATCACAAAATTTGAAGACACCATAACACAATGTTTATGAGTGGAAAACCATTTACATGGAGGAAAAACTACTCCGAAAAGATTACCTCACTGGCTTAATAAAATCTCATTGATTAAAGAGCCTCACTAGTTAGTTTTACAACCTCACTGGCTACCAAGAAACATCACTAATTACAACCTCACTAGCTTAAAACAAGAAACCTCACTAGTTATAGCCTCACTGGCATTGAATGTGGCTATAGCCTCGCTGACTTTTTAAGTTAGAAACTACCTCACTAGAAAAAGACAGCCTCATTGAAAAATCCTTCATGGTCTTAATGACCAATCTCCAATGAAAGAAGATATATAACTTCAGGGGGTTACCCTATTACAATATGCACCAAAAACATAGCTCTTTAACACCTTGACTCACAAACTCTTATGTTTCCTTGACAACAGATTTATAACATGAAGAAAGATTGCAAGGATATCCCCTTAAGTTTCCAATAATAGAAGTTCTCCAATGAAAAATGGAAGCAAGATAAGCTATTATCTCTTCACAAAAATCTCTACACAATGAATAAAAGCTCTTTACAAGACTCCTCTTGTTTCATCAATCAAAAAGACTCAGGCACGTATCTTTCAAACTACTCTTATGCAAATATAATAATCAACTTTAGACAATTTTACAGTCACAAGGATATACATTCATCCAAGGTATTGTTGCACACTATCCAATCAAATTTCAAATGACCTGAATTAGACTATAATTCAATCAAAGCAAGAAAAACTCCATAGACTTGTGATCACTTTTAGATTTCATTAATCTATGGATAGACATTAACATATTCTCACAACCACTCTTAACTGAAAAGGGAAACACAACAAAAGAAACTTGAGTGCAATCATTACACACTATTACACACTACCATATAAAAGTTCTTCACAGTGCATTTTTACTCTGCCATTGTAGTCTTCCTCCGTATGTATTGTCTTTACATTTAAAAAACCAATTCAATACACTTGTTCTCCTCAAAACCATGCATAAGATGGAATTTTCAATTCACATAGCTTTCAAAACCTTGACTACAATTTTTTCATCATAGCTTACACATTCAAAATAATGATACTTGCAGAGATATCAAATCATTTCATCAAACCTTTTCATAGTGATCAAGTCACTTCCCTATATTGATCAATACCTTAATAGTTTTGCATAAAACAACCATGTACAAAAACTACCCTCATAATTGATAAACCATCATTCAAAAGTATGGTTTGATAGTTGTCAAAGTGTACCATCTGGACTAGCATTAAACTAAAAAAATCTAAACCTTAGACTTTGGTTATATCAAACTTAGTAACTTGACATGAAGAACAAAAACTTGGATTAAAGAATGTGTTACCAATATGTGCTCATTTTCCATAGAAGTAGTCAATAACACCTGGAGTAGTCACTACCAAACAACCATTGCCTAGAAACCATGCCTTGTAGCTACCACACCAAAGTCACCATGACACATCCAAAACCTTCACAATGTAACCAACTTTGTGTGTACCCTTAACAAAATGATAAGCTTTTGTCTCTTTATTTTAATAATGAATAAGCCATTATTCCTTTTGTTTCCATTTACACCTTGAAAATCTTGAAGTAACAATCTTATCACTAACACCAAATGAACAAATACCAATAATAACTTAACCATACCTTAGAGAGTAACATCAAGATTATCAAGGCAACACCAACATATATTACCTTGTAAATTAAGAAAATCTTTGCATGAAGAGTAATTAAGTACCTTTAACACTTTGAAAAGATATCATGTATATGAAATACCTTTGAATGCATCTTTGCAAATGCTTAACAACATTATCAACTTAACAACAAAATGAACTATTGAAACATGAATTGCCTTGATGCATCATCAAACTTGTGGCATCATGCATCAACCTTTTTATGACATCTATTTCCATCAACTACAAACATGAACCTAACACCTTTAACATCAATGGAAAACCACATGCCAACAAACTCCCCCTTTCGTATTTATCTCAATAACCAATTTGTGCCCCTATACTCATTACTCCCCTTGTGACAAGATTCTCTTCTCCCCCTTTGAAATGATCACATGACAAAGGAATCCACTATGAGTCAGACAAGCAATCCACAAGACATCAACCACAAGGCTGCATTGTCTTTTACCACTCCTATCAAAGCATGTTTTACCATTGGCATTGTGAGGAGGACTATCAAATTGAAGAGGCGGTAAAAGTAGTTACAATGTCATTGTCACATGTCATAAGATAGCACTATTACTAACCTATAGCACCATTCAATAGCTGTCAATACTTGCAAGCATTATTGTCAAGGATTCACTTAACTTGTGATCTCTTTATTTTCACCTAGGGTTAAAAGATATGACATTGAACATCTCCCCCTGACTTCATGCTAATTTTTATGCACTTGGAGATGCCTTTGTGTATTATGTACAAGCTTAGATTATTTATTGTTACAAATAGAAATTTTGAATTTGTATCTTCTCCATAAAGAACTACATGTGTAAGCAATGCAATTTCATTCTTTTCACTATTCTTCCTTTTCCAGATCTTCTTCTCTAATTTCTTCTCATCACCAGATACTTGTGAATTTATATTTTTCTTTTGTGAGGAATCATTTATTTTCTCCCATTTCACAAATCTAGTTATACGGTACTTTGGAACATGACCATGGTTATGACATTTATAACTTATATTACATATATGTTGTTAGGAGATGCAAATATTTCTAGCTCAATCCTATAGTTTGCAGCCATATGTCCATGACTGCCACAATTGTAACAAACTACATTCATATTCCTAGAGAATTCATATTGACTCCTCTTAGAACTTTTACAATTATTATGCCTATAACCATTACATGAATAATAATAACTGGGAAATGAATTATAATTGCACCTCATTGATTGATCTTTCCAAGTAGGTGGAGATCATGTGAACTAGTTGGTTCTACTTCTTCCTCCTCTGTTGATGTCCTTGAATTCTCTCCTATCAACAGTTTTAACTTGTAATCTCTTATTTTCTTTAGTCTTAGGGGTAGCAGTGTGATAGCTTAGATCTATCTTCTTTCTTGGAGATTTTCTGACCTTAGAACTGGGTCCTTCTTCATATCCCAAACTAGTAGTGTCCTTGTGATGTTTCTTCTTACTTAACATTTCATTCAACTTGCTGGTGCTCTCATCAAATTTCTGATTCTTTTTTAACTGCTTCCTAATATTCTCAAGATCTTTCCTTAGAGAGACTATTTCTCCTTCAATATTTTAGCATTCAACTATTTTGACTTCCAAATCAAACCTTGTTACGTCAACTATCCTTTTGTTTTCTTCAATCTCTAATTTCAAATTGGAAACCACATCATCTTTTACAGTGTGTTCTTTTAATAGAGAATTTTCCTCTACACTCTTTTTCAATGAGGCAATCTCACTATCTAGCTTTTTACACATCTCTTCCTTAACTTTAAATTTGTTTTATATTTCTTCTTCATCCCTTTTTCTTTCCACAACTTAAACTTTAGAAAAATCAGCAGTCTGTATAGATTCATTATGATTATATACTAATACTTTATTAACCTTAATACATTCTTGAAGTCTTACCTGGATTTTCTGATTCTCTTGTCTAAGGTTTTTAACTTCAACTAGGGCAACAACAATTTCTCCTTCAAGATCAACAACTCCTCCTTCTCCATTGGTTTCTTGATCATTTTCGTATTCATTTGCAATCTCTGTGAATGGAGATTCATCACTTATTCATGCTTGACATTCTTTAGAGCCAATAATATTAGAAACATCATCAATCTTTGTAATAGAATCCTCTTTCTTTTGATGCAGAACTTTCTCCTTTTTAGAAGATTTATTTCTATGCCTCTTGCCCATTGTACTCCACTACCAAGAACCCTTAAGTTGGTTAAAATTTGTTCAAGGGTTTGGCTCTGATACCACTTGTTCGAGTACAATACCATTCATGGGGTGAACCAGTGGTATGACAAATTAAAATGAACTTAAATTAATCTTATATAACTTTGAACATGTAAAACAAAAGCTTCATTATAGTTCAATTATCAAGTGTAGCATTATGCATACAAAGCTATCTAACTTGAATTTGAACATAAAGAACATGAGAAGATCACAAAAGTTGAAGACATTATAACACAATGTTTATGAGTGGAAAACCCTTTACAGGGAGGAAAAATGACTTGAAAAATATTGCCTTGCTGGCTTAATAAAATCTCACTAATTATAAAGCCTCATTAGCTACCAACAAACCTCACTGGTTATAGCCTCACTGGCTAAAAAAAAGAAACCTCACTGGTTATAGCCTCACTAGCATTTAATGTTGCTACAACCTCACTAGCAAAACCTCCATGGTCCTAATAGCCAATCTCCAATGAAAGAAGAGATATAACTTCATGGGGCTACCCTATTACAATATGCACCAATAACATAGTTCTTTAGCACCTTGACTCACAAACTCTTATGTTCCCTTGACAGAAAATTTATAACATGAAGAAATATTGCAAGGATATCCCCTTAACTTTCTAATAAAACAAGTTCTCCAATGAAAGATGGAAGTAAGATAAGCTCTTATCTCTTCATAAAACTCATATACACAATGAATAAAATCTTTACAAGACTCCTCTAGTTTCATCAATCAAAAAGACTTTGTTACTTATCTTGACTACTCTTACACAATTATAATAATCAACTTTAGAGAGTTTTATAGTCACACATATATTTTTTCATCCAAGGCATTGTTGCACACTATCCTATCAAATTTCAAATGACCTGAATCATACTATACTTCAATCAAAGTAAGGAAAACTCTATATAGACCTACGACCACTTTTAGATTTCATTAATCTATGCATAGACTTCAACATATTTTTGCAACCACTTTTCACTAAATAGGGAAACACAACAAAAGAAACTTGAGTGTAGTCATTACACAATGTTACACATTGCCATATAAAATTTCTTCACAATGCATGTTTACTATGCCATTGTAGTCTTCCTCTTTGTGTATTATATTTACAATTAAAATACCAATTCAATACACTCATTCTCCACAACACCATGTAGAAGATAGCATTTTCAATTCACATAGCTTTCAAAACCCTAACCATAGTTCTTTTCATCATATCTTACACATTCAAAATATTGATACTTGCAGAGATATTAAATCATTCAATCAAACCTTTTCACAATGATCAAGTCACTTCCATATATTGATCAAGACCTTTATAGTTTTCAATAAAACAATGGTGTACAAAAACTATCCCTATAACCAGTAAACCATTGTTCAAAAGTATGGTTTGATAACTGCCAAAATGTGCCATCTAGACTAACATTCAACCGAAAAATGTAAACCTTAGACTTAGGTTATATCAAACTTAGTAACTTGACATGAAGAAAAACAAACTAGGATTAAAGAATGTGTTACCAATATGTGCTCATTTTCCATAGAAGTAGTCAATAACACTTGGAGTAGTTGCTACCAATCAACCATTGCCTAGAAGCCATGCCTTGCAACCAAAATACCAAAGTCACCATGACATGACCACAACCTTCACAAGAGTTTGTGCCATAATATTTTTTATAGTGTAACCAACTTTGTACACACCCTTAACAAAATGATAAGCTTTTATCTCAATCATCCATGACAATAATGAACAAACCATTATTTTCTTTTCATTTCAATAATGAACAAGCCATTATTCCTTTTGTTCCCATTTACAACTTGAAAATCTTGAAGTAGAAAACTCATCACTAACACCAAATGAACAAATACCAATAAGAACTTCACAATACCTTGGAGAGTAACATCAAGATTATCAAGATAACAATACATTACCTTTTAAATAAAGAGCATCTTTGCATGAAGAGTAATTAAGTACCTTTAGCACTTTGAAAAGATATAATGTAGATGACATACCTTTGAATGCATCTTTGCAAATTCTTAGTGCACATTATCAACTTATCAACAACTTGAACTATTGAAACATGAATTTCCTTTATGCATCATCAAACTTGTGGCATCATGCATCAACCTTGTGACACCATGCATCAACCTTTATTTGAAATCTATTGCCATCAACTAAAAACATGAACCTAACACCTTTGATGTCAATGAAAAAACACATGCCAACATGTAAAATAAATTCAAATACAATAAAAATCATTCAAAAATAAAGATTACACCCTGGTTTCCCTTCTACATGGATTGATCTCAAGTGTACACCCAAAGAACTTAAGATTTTCTCTAAATGGTTGATTGTGGATTGATATCAACATAATTTTCCAACATAATATGGCTATGATGGTGGTAGATGACCAAATGTGAAGGAAAGGCTCTAATTTATAGATTTTTGGTGAGTGAAATGGAGGGCTAGGGTAGGATTATATGGCAAAGCTTTAGCCTTGTGACAAGTGTCATGGGGAAGATGGAAAGGTTTGCTTACACATGTGTGCACACACATTGGGACAAACAAGGAAATGCCAAGTGGATGACAATGTGTGCTCACACATGAGAGAACATCTTAGGAAGAACATGATCATAGCAAGTGAAAACAAATAAGGGAAGGTGTAAGGTGAGTAGGCTTTAGACATATGACATTTGGAGATAAATGGGAAATGTAGGGTGGATTTCATGGGGAAGAGGATCTAACACGTGTAAGTATCCAATAGGAAAAGAGGTCAAAGGGTGAGTTGGGATTTGATAGTGACTTGTGCATGCAACACTTGTCACATGTTCCCAAGTTTGGGAGAGTGAGGAGAATTTGAAATTAGGAAAAAATGTTAATGATGGTTAGGTTATGGATTAATTAACTTAATTTGGGATTAGGATATGAGTTAAGTTAACTAAGAATGGGTTCACTAAATTAACTAGGATTAAAAGCTGGAGAAAGGACTAATGATGATTAGGATGTAGATTAAGTTAATTAATCATGGAATAATTAACTTAGCAAGGATTAGGGTACTTAGAGGAATGCACATAAAGTTTAAATTAATTAAATATAGTTTAATATTAATTAATTGGAGAGAACTTTAGGTTTATTAATTAAATGTGTCATTTAATTAATTATAAGGTGGGGTGGAATAATTAATTAAATAATATGATATTTAATTAATTATAGGAATAAAGTGAGATAATTAAATAATAAAATATTTAATTAATTATAGGTTAAGATGAATTAATTAATTAAATAATGCAATATTTAATTAATTATAAGGGAATCAAGATAATCAATTAAAATTTAGAATTTTAATTAAGGATTTAAGGTCAAAATTGGGGTGTCTATATATTTCCCCTCTTTGATGTGACATCCAAAGTGATGTTGCATCAAAGAAGTTATTTTTTTGTCCTAATGTGACAGAAGGTGATGCCCTTTGAGAGATCAATTGAAAAAATATTTTTGGGTGGTGTATCAAAAAAAGTAGTTTGGAATGATGTAGAAAGGTGTTTAGAAATAAAATAAAGAAAAATAGAAGAAGAAACAAAAGAACATGCTCAAAAATAAAGAAAATATGCAAGGTTCAGTGCATTTACCAGTTGTCATGGAGAAAAATTAGGGTTTTTAGGCTATAAATAGGCTTGAGGAGGGCCCAAAATTTCATTTTCACCTTTACATTTGGAGAGGAGGAGCTTGGAGAGTGTGAAGGAGCAATAACACTAATTTCTCATCATTTGCATCAGTCAAAGTGGGTTCAAGAGTATCATCAAGTAGAGGATGCAAAAGACCTGATATGCATCATATTTCATGGGTTTTGGGTAGTTTAGGGTTAATAAATGGTTCATATTAGGCTAGACAGTAGGTCAAAAAGGAGGTGTGATATTATAGAATCACTCTTCCATGCACAATTTTGGTGCTTGACTTGCGTAAAATCACACTTACATAGAATTCACACTTGTGAAGTGTTTCAATGCTCATGCCTAGTAAATATATACTTACAAAGTATATGCTTGTGAAAAAATTTGTGCTTGTACTTAGGAAAGCGGCATTTGTGAAGGACATCATTGCACTTGCACCAAATGGCACTTGCACTTAGTGAGTTTGTGCCTATGAAGGATAGGTTCATTCTTGCATTTTCTAGGGTTGTGCCTGTGTTGGATAAATCCATACTTGTGTAGAGTTGCACTTGTGCATAATAAGCATGCACTTGAATTGGTTAAGTACATTTATGTGCTTGAAATAACGCTTTTTCCAAAATGGAAGCATGACTTTGCAAAAAATGTAAGTGCATGAGGGTTTAGGAGCTAGAATGAAAGGGATTTATGTTGTTTTTTAAGGCTAATGTTAGTGTGTGGTATGATGTAGGGGAATTTGGGTACCTTGTAGTCATGGGAGAGACATCTTAATGTTATGTATCGGTTATGATACTAGTTGATGAAGATAAACAAGGAGTGGTTGATTCTAATGGGACTCTACCATGTTTGTAGGATGCCCTATCTATGTTGGGAAAATGTATCTCAACCTTGCAATTATATAAGGTACTGTTGATACATCCACGATGAGGGGGAAGGGGGGGTTTCCTCCTTGCAAGGGATCTAGGGTTAATATGCCCCAATGAGGCTTGGGGGTAATGCCCTCAAAAGGAAAATTTTTGTTTATATTTTATTATTGTAAATTTGGACTATTCATCATTAGGTCTTAGATTTGATGATTAATATCTTATTAGCCTGAGTTTACCTAGAGGAAAACCCTATTTTATGAGGGCATTGCATTTAGATTATGCATTGTGATGTATTTTGAGATTCTGAAAGTGGTCGAGTTGCCTTTGGATCTATGTTTGGTGATACTCCTGTGAGAAGCTTGTGTTGCAAGCATATTGTAATATTTGTGATTTTTAAATAATATATTGGGTGGATTTTAGAGTGTGGGTATTTTCTCCCCAAAGGGTTTTCCCCATGTAAATCATTTTGTTGTGGTATGCATGATATTATGTTTAAGATTTTGTAAATGAAAAGAACTATAAATTTTTTACTTTATTCTCCTCTCAAGATTAGTGTAGGAAGTTGTTCTGCTACCTTGGCTTCCTTATAGGCTAAGGGCACACCACAATGATAACAACACTAATGGAGTAGTGGTATAGTGACACCAATAGCTTTCACCAATGTATAGGTGAGGTTACTAGGTATGTGCAGGATCATCATGGAAAAAACAAGCCCTTAAGTGGCAAAAAATTTAGAAAAAATAGAGTTAGGCAACTTGACATAAAATTTTGAATAAGTTATCTATATTATTTCAAAAATATGTAATAATAGAATATGTAGCAAATTGAATTTAGTTTCTAAACTTCTAGGTTTGTTTAAAAGAACAAAAAATCTATTTGGTGAAAATTTGAAATTTCAATGCAGTGGTACTTAAATTTCAAGGAAAAAATAAGAAATAGGTGTCTGTCTGACCACCCTAACCACAATAAAAAGATAATAATTTTTTATAATATTTTAGATATAAGTAGAGGACTCATGCCCCGATGTGATGCATATTTTTCTGTAATTTGTTTCCAAGTAAATATTTAATTGTGAATTTTTTATTAAATTTTTTTAAAAAATATAAAAACTTGTATGCCTGACCACCTTAACTTGGTCAAAACTTCATGAAATTCAAATTTTATTTTTTTAATCCTATAGTATGTAAAACATAGGATGCGATGCATGTTTTGGATTCAAAAAATGTGATACCATTTGAAAGCTATAGATTTTTTTCAATCAGCCTATCAATCAGGACTCTAGTCATAATTTGAATAGAAAATGAATAATAATTACTTATTAAATTCAAAGTAAAGCATAATTTATATTGGTGGAAAGCTGAGAATCTCCTTTAAAAACCCTCTTTGTTTCATCAATTTTGGGTAAAAAAATAGTCATCAGCCACATACCCATCATGTTGCCACTTTTTGGCCCATCATGATCCTACACATACCCTACTATTACTTTGAATGATTTCTAGTGGATCCTTAGGTTTCTAATCCATAGGGAGTTAGTGTAGATGACCTGATGCATGTTGCACCGATGCTAGCCAATGTGTTCATTACTAATGATCTTCTAATGAGGGGGATCAAGTTAGATTTGGAGGTTGGTATGGGGGAGCTACTAGAGCTCTCTCTTTTCCTTGTTGTATTAATTATTGGGGTTCTTGTACTTAATCAAAGATCTTGAGGCTTTGTGATTGGATGGGTAGGAGTATTAGATATGATGCTATCTAATGGTATAGTTTTTACTTCGGGAGCTTGTGTTTTGGAAAATCTTTACAGGAGATGGACTTGATCATGTATTGTGATGGTCAAAGCTTGGGATGTGGGGTTATTATTTTTCACATTTGGGCATATGAGCACTACATAGTTTTACAACTAGTGATAGATAGGAGGAGAGGGCCCAAGATTCCTTACGCTTTTGTATATGTTGGTTTTTTATGGTAGAAATGACTAGGAAAGATGAGCTATTGTAGGTGATTCATTGATGGCATGTATAGTTTTATCTAGTTCCCATTCCATGACTACATGGTATGGGATGAGGATCATTTGTACATGTATATTTAGAGAATACACTATTTTATTGGCCGAACTCCCTCCATCATTTAGTGATACTTATCAGTGTGGGTGATGAGACACTTTGGGCATCATTAGATTGTTCTTGAGGTAGAGTCTATATTTGCATGAGTGGTATAGGAGAGAGGTGTTTTGGGTGGATACATAGAGCCCTATATAACTCAATAGGATTGGCAGGACACTCCTACAATTCCATGAGATCCACAACCAGTAGTGGTGGATGCAAGCACCACACTTGAGTATGATGCATGGTGTGAGAGGAGGAGGTTGATTCAATTGAAAATCTCACAAGATTAGTTGGGATTAGTTTAGGAGGAGAGAAGAAGCATTGAGAGAAGTAGTAGTGAAGATGAAAATTATGATATCAGTAGTGATGAGGAGGATGATGGAAATGATGATGGAGATGGTGGGGATGGCCAAGGTTATCAAGTGCAATAGAGGGATCTAGGTTAGGGAGAGGGAGGAGAAGAGGAGGATCTGGATATTAGACATGAAGACCATGGACATGACAAGGGGGGCATTCAATTGTGGTTTGCTTTGTTGATAATCGAGAGAGATCAACTATGTCAAGAGAGAGACCATCTTAGACAAGAGAGAGAGTAGGCTTGACAAGAGTGGTTGTAGGTGGTTGGGGAGAGGGATATGGCTCAGGTAGAAGTGGTGTAATTATAGGGGAAACTATTGCAAGGTATTGTTGAAGATGGGTTAGACATGGTTGACCTAGTATATACTAAACTCATAGAGATCCGACCCATTCCTGCCATAGATTGGAGCTTCAAAGAAAAGGAAACTATTGAAGCTAGAACTATTGATGTTCTAACTAGGACAAGGGAATGGGTGGCAAAAAAGAAAACTAAGCAATATCTCCCTTGTACTAGATCAAAATATTCACAACCTACTAAAGGTACCTCCCAAGCCTCTGCCAATAGGCAATCAACTAATAACGCTCCTCAGTCTTTATCATCAAGTGCCCAAGGAGGTGGTGATGGGGATCCACTAGAAAGAAATGTGTATTCATAGATTTGTGGGGATCATATTTTCAATCTACCTATTCTAGAGAAGGATAATGAAGGAGAAGAGGAGGAGGAGGTATTAGAAAATCTGAATGTTGATTCCCCTCCCTCTCAAAATGAATCCCTGCTAGAGAGGTAAACCCCTCTCAGGGGTCAAGAGCAACTACAACTATAGAAGATACCCCTCCAGTCACTAGGATGCTATTTGAGTCCCTAGGTTTCAAGGCAACTAAGGTTGTAGTAACCCCAGCCTAGCTAGAAGATTCACTATCCCAAAAAAGGAAATCCATATAGTCTAGCTTTCCTAAGCAAGACATGGTAGGTCAATTGCTACAAAGGACTTTAACTCCTAAACCTACAAAGCTAAATACTACTGCTAGGTTTATAAATGACAATGAATCAAGGACAATACAATTGTAAATCACACACCCTTTTGTGTAGAGAGATGTTTCTCAAGTGGTAGCAAGTGACTTTGAAGTGAATAAGGTCAACCTCAATCCTCCTACTAGGGATGGTGGTGTTTAGATTTTTTAGGTATCTGTAGCCAGGATGGTTGAGAGTTCAAAGAAAAATAAAGAAGAAAAGATGAATTGAAATCTTATGTTCAGGACTTCACTGCCTATTTAAAATCAATTTTTGAGGTTGTTCCACAACCTTTTTCCTAGGTAGATGCTTTTGTTAAATCTCTTACTATGGTTGGAAAGGAAGCCCTAACTAAAATCAGAATTAGTCAAAGTTTAAGTTAGGCTATAGATGATTAGAATGAATCCCTCATCAAGAAGGGAAACCTTAGGGAAACCTTGTCATTTCTGAATCCTTTAAATACTTCCATCAAGAAAATACTTTGAAATCCACCTTAGGGGATGAAACCATGGCTATTGAAAAGGAAGAGAAATTGTGGGTTGATTATCAAACTAAATTGAAGTTATTGATGAGCTTGGATATGGAAAAGCTAGTTGTGCATCAAATCATACCTAATGCTTTAGATACTTGCTACCTGTCATGGACTAAAGGAGTAGAATGGAAATTGCAAGTTTCCAAACAAATCTTACAAAAGCTTAAAGAGAATATTGATGAGTGCGTTGCCATTTTAGATGAAGCACTGAGTACCTTAGTAGCTCTTGGTCTGCTTTAGGATAAAGATGGAATGGGAGACAATGTAGACACTAGAAGCTTAACAACTAGTTTCTAGAAAACAGTTAAAGAATCTCTTGACTTACCCACTCTTCATGTTGAACACTTACAAAATCTAAGTGAATTACACCTAGTATCATCTTAGGAAATGGATCTTATGAAGGCTTACGAATAGTGTATGGAAATGGCTAAAGATCTTCATCTAACATGGAAGATGAGGATGACAAATGTAACTATTCCTCAACATAAAGACCTGATACATATCTGTAAGGATTTCCAGGTGTGGTGTAAGAGACCTCTAGTGATCTAGGAAGCTTGAAATGAAGCAACAAAATCATAGTGGCATGGATCCTCTTTGTTTATTTTATGTGTCTTTTGTTTAATTGGCTATGAACATGAAGAGGTAGGGCTCATTTTCATATTTAAATTGTATCTATTTTCATATGCTCCCTCTAGACATTCATCGCAATTTTCCTCAGTACTATTGAAAAATGAATTACTATTTTTCCTGTGTGCAATTTGGTGGAGTTAATCTAATTTCTTAAATCTTTGTGTTGGGTATGTGCAAGATCATCATGGAAAAAACATGCCCTTAAGTGGTAAAAAATTTAGAAAAATTAGAGTTAGGTAACTTGACATAAAAATTTGAATAAGTTATCTATATTATTTCAAAAATATGTAAGAATAGAATTTGTAGAAAATTGAATGTAGTTTCTAAACTACTACGTTTATTTTTAAAAACAAAATTTATTTGGTGAAAATTTGAAATTTCAATGTAGTAGTACTTAAATTTCAGGGAAAAATAAGTAGGTGTATGTCTGACCACCTTAACCATAATAAAATGATAATATTTTTTATAAGATTTTAGATACAAGTAGAGGACTTATGCCCGGATGTGATGCATATTTTTTTTTATTGTTTTCCAAATAAATAATTAATTATGATTTTTTTATTATAGCTTTTAAAAAATATAAAAACTCGTATGTCTAACTACCTTAACTTGGTCAAAACTTCCTAATTTTTTTTTTTTTTTTTAATCCTATAGTATATGAAGCAAAGAATGTGACATATTTTTTGCATTCAAAAAATGTGATATCATTTGAAAGCTATAGATGTTTTTCAATCAACCTATCAATCAGAACTTTAGTTGTAATTCAAATAGAAAATGAATAATAATTATTTATTAAATTAAAAGTAAAGCATAATTTATATTGGTGGAAACTTAAGAATCTCCTTTAAAAACCCTTTTCATTTCATTAATTTTGGGTAAGAAAAAAGTTGTCAGCCACATACCCTACAAATACCCATCATATTGCCACTTTTTGGCCCATCATGATCCTTCACATACCCTATTTAAGAATATCTTATGCATGGCTTATCTTGGTATGAGCAGTGTAGTTCTTATATTGATTTCATTTCTCATATCGTATTGAGTGAATTTTTGTTTTTGATGATTAACTAGTCTTTGTGCTAATACTTCTATTCGATATAGAATGCACCTGATATTCAAAAAAATTATGATTTTGGGTATTCCTTTTCTAATTTCTGGTTAAAAGCATAAATGGTGTTTTATTTCTTGTTGCTCTTATTCATTGAAAATTATATGAGGGATTTCTACCTTGGAAAAATTTACAAAATATTCATCTTGTTCAAAGATAAATATTCATAGTTGTTGGATAATTCTGTTTACACCTAGTTGGTGTTCATTATAAATTTTTGAGGTGTTATCATGTGAACTTAGTGCTATGCTTGTTCTACATTGATTAGTGATTCCTATGTGATGTTGATTATGATGCAATTAGTGTTATTAATGATGTAATTATTGTACTTGATGATGTGGATTGTGTTTGAAGTCTAGGTAAGAGGAATGGTGTAGTATCACTTGTTCACGAGTACCCTACTATGTTGTGACTTCCTCTCACAGTGTGTTTCTTATATGATATATATATATATATATATATATATATATATATATATATATATATATATATATATGCTCGACATCTTGTTTGATGTAGGATTGTATGTACCAGGGATTGACTCCTCTTGCACTGTCAGGTTTGAGCATGCCTTATAAAACCCAATGGGTATGATGTGGAAAATGGAGTTGACAGGAAATTCCCCCAACCAAGCCATCATCCTCGATGAGGATAAGTACCTTGTCTATCACCTCATCATTTTGGTTGACAATGTAGTCTGTTTGCAACCCCATTCCTATTTTGGTAATGTATTGTTTTGAGTTGTTTAATTTTAATGGTCTAACTATTGTCATTTTAATTATTTGATATAGTGGTTAGTTCATTGTGTTGATGTTCTTATGATTGCATACATTTTATTTTACCTTGCAAATTTTAGGAGTAAGTCGAATCCTAGGGGGAGGATGTAGTGCCCCTCCATATTGGCCTTTTTTACAGCATTCATATAATTTTTTTATTTGTGATTTTGTTGTTTATTGTGTTATTGAATTATGTGGTAAACGTAATATTTTAAATGGCCTTGTTAAATTAGTTAATTAAATTAAAATTGATTACCAAGTAATTTAAATAAAGTTAGAGTTAAAATAATAATTAATAAATCAATTTTGTGAAATAGAACATATGTGGTTATTATTAAATAATTAAATTAATTGGTTTTATAAAAAGTATTGATTTAAATTATATTTAATAATAATTGATAATGTTATTATCTTGAGACTCGGATAATTATTAAATATGAAAAATTAATGTGATTTTAAATAAATAAAGAAAGTAAGTATTCAAAATAATGTAAAAATGAGTTTGAAATAGAAAATGATGGAAAAAGACAATGCGTGCACATGCATGACTTAAAATGGATTTTCAAACTGGAAACTTTCGATTTTGTTGATTTTTGGTTTTGAAAGATTTTCTTGTCTTGGATTTTTATTTTAGAAAAATAAAAAACTTTCTTGTTTTTTGAAGTATGCTTGTTTTCAGTGAATAATGGTTATCAGTTAATTTTGTTCTCAAAAAGAAAACTTTGCTCTGCAAGATAATTCTGAAAAAGATTATAGTTTTTGTCTTTTGATATTGTTTCAAAAAGGATTAATCTAGGATAGTGATCAAGTTCGAAGGAAGAATTTGTAGCTACAAGACAGAGGTCTTTAGTTCATCCTCTTTGTTGTGAGTGTAGGATTTTAGGTGGGAAATTTGATTTTATTTTAGTCAAGTTTTAGAATATAGTTGATATTCAATCTTGAGATCACTTCATTCTCTTTATTCAAATCCAATATTTGTGTGGTAGCACTCAAATTTTAGAGTTTTTTGTGGGTGCATTCCTTCAGCATTAGTCATTCTATATTCTTAGTGGGTTTGGTGGCATCTAGTTTAGTTGGGAAATTCCCTGTTATATCGTACAGGTGAAATTCACATGTTTAGGCTTTCAGTTGGTAAACATGCTCTTTGAATTTCATTGGTTTTCATTGCTCGATGCATTTAGTTATTGGTGTTTGTTGCATGAACATAGGTTAGTTTTCAATTCATTGTTGGTAATAACCATATATTCCCAACCTTCTCCAAGGCATCCAACATATGGGCTAAGCAATCCAATCATTATTCGAATGGTAATCTGGCATCAACTTGTATTTGTTTCTCTTTCCTTCATCCATTTTATTTGAGCAAACCCAATAGAGGATGTTATATTTGATTTAAATTATTAGATTTTGTTTCCTTCATTCTCCTTTTTGTATTTCAGTTCATCCATTATCTAAGTCTTGTATAACTTGTAGATTATTCATATATTCAATTATTTGTAATGTCCTCCAATACCTTTGTTGTTTGGAAGCTGGCTGTGAATACCATGTTGGGCACAATTTAGTTCATTTATGATTTTCTTGTTGAAAGAACTATTTTCTTGAGTAATCAATTTCTTCTTGATTCATTGTTCTTTCTTGATATATTTGATATGAATATACAGACATTGTTTTGCTCGAAATGGTCATCTCACCAATCACAGTTGAGATTGGTGGTTCATTTTTTATATAAGTTATTTTATTTAAATATATATATATTCATATCTATGTGGATTGCAATTTAAGTAGGGGATTTGATTGAGATAATTGGTGGGATATTCAACCCATATGAGAGTTATAACCACCAGCCAAAACAAACATATGATGCTTGTATCAACTATATTATCATGTTCATAGCTGGGTTTTATGTATCATTTTTGTTATAAGTGATTAAATATATATTTATATGTGTGTGTATTTCAATGTAAAATTGTATGCTATCTTGACAGCTATAACTTCTAATTTAAATGTAGTTTAAACAATAGTTAAATTAAATCGAATATATATATATACACATATATATAAATATATATCAAATTATAATTTAAAACAAAATGCAATTTTGTTTGCCTCATAATCTGGATTGAAATGTTTATAAAATATGATCATTAAATAATTACTTTAATAACTTTATATGACTTCTTAAAGAATGAATAAGTAAATGTAATTGATTGTCAATCTTCATGATTATTACATTGAATGTATACATGCATTTAACGGTTGATTTTGATGTTTTCATCTCAATGTTTCTTCATCTTGAGTTATTTTTATTTGGGGAGATATTTTATGTGGAAATTTTGTCTTGAAGCTAGTGATTGCATTAATTTACCCTCATTTATGAGTTCTTGGGTAGTTGGTTTTAGTCTTCCAGAGGTGGGGGGGGGAAACGTTGTTTCATAATTGACCTTCTTCTTGTTGGTTCCTTGTACACTATTGCTCTTATGCTTGATTTAATTTTGTGGGTTTATCCTTACACTTGGAAGTGGTTTTATAGTGAAGTTATAGCGTGAGATGATGTATGCCTCACTTGATGTATTTTCTTATTGGCTTTGATAGTTTGTGCAAGTTGGATTGCCCCATTTGTGATTATGATATTTTGTTTCTAGTAGGGAGAGTGGCTTCCCATGGGGTCCAGAACCCTAAGTGGTATCCTAGGTAACTCATGGAAGTTGAGTTAATCAAGTGATAACCTAATAAATAGTTAGGGGGTGGGTAGTAATCACACTAATAAAAGATAATGGATGCCTCTCTCATGGCTCAAGCACTCATTTAGGCTTGAGATGAGACAGGAATGCCTATAATGGAAAATCAACCACCTTGTCTTTGTGAAAGGTGAGTTGATTCCACATGTGTAAGAATGGGGGCTGGGGATCAGTTGAGGTTGCTAGGGTAACCGAAGATGGGGGTCAGTAACCTATGAAGATCCGCATTGGATAACCCATGTCAAGCCATATGATGACACTCTTCCCTTTAGCAACCTTGTGTGTGTTTTTTTCCCCTTGTTGTTCTTGTACCTCTGGAAGTGGATGGTTTCTTGTGTTTATTGTTGCTCTTGTTTGTTGAGTTTTGTAGCCTTTACGCTTGACTTTTCTTTGTCATGGGTCTTTCTTATCATCTCCTAGCTTGGGGGTGGGCCATATGGTCCACATGGTCAAGTGGAATGTGTTATGCACCCCATTGGGTCCCCAGCTAAAGATTGAGATGTGCAAAGTTGTACCATTTTCGATGACTCTAGAGATGTACTAGAGTTGGAACTAGTCTTGGTGCTTTGTATTCATACATTTTAATTATTTTATTCCATGCCATTGTACTATTCCCATTCACGTTGGGAAGCACTCTTGTATTGATGTAATCCTTGAATGATGTATCTTCATATTATAAATGTAATGAATGTAATATTTGGCATTATCTTATGATCATTGATGGATGCTTATTGTAAATGACATGTATATTGATCCTTGTATTATTATGTGTTTAATGGTTCATAATATATGATCTTTAGTGGTGTTTTATTTGTGGAAATATTTATAATTAAATTCATAAGTGTGAAGGATATTGTGTAATGTAATAGATGTCTATTCATTCCATATTATAGTTAAAATGTGTACTTATGAGTATTTTATCATTGTTATGGGTTTGGGATGATGTTAGAGATATTCAAAATATAATGAAGTCATGTTACCCCAAGGGAATGAGTTATATGTTGATTATGCATGGTTTATTACTAGTGATATATGCAATGTACACTTCATATTAGTTTACTTAGAAAAAATAAATTGTGTCATAAATGTTAGATGTTTTACTATCCTTTGGGGTTTCCATGGTGGGGCATTACAACTTGGTATCATAGCCAAGGTTAGTAAACATTGGGTACTCTAGGTTAATTGACCCTATTATGTTAACCTTTTGTGCTTAAATCTCAAACTTATAAGTTTCCCTCTAATTTTGTATAGGAACATGCCTAGGGGTCAGGGACGAGGCCATGGTAGAGGTCGTGGTGGTGGCCGAGGGGTTGACTGCCAAAGTACTTCATCTTTGAGTTCTCACAAGTCTAAACATGAGGAATGTCAAGGTTCATAGAACAACCCAAGAGGCGGAGGCCAAAACCTAGAGCAGCCGAGTTTAGAGGGAGTGCAACTATGATAATTGCTAGAGGAGGTTACTAGTCATTTAGACCCTAGGTAGGAGGAGAAGTAGCGAGTGGTCAAGGAGAGGTCTCTGAGAAAGGGAGATATATTGGTGGATCAGGATGTCATGGTAGCCAGTCACATTAGATACCTATTGAGGGCACATCCACCCACATTTGACAGTACTAGTGGAGGACTAGAGGCTGAAACTTGGATAATTGATTTGGATTGTGTCTTTTCTATGCATCCTTATAGAGGTAATACTAGGGGTAGGTTTACCATCATGCACCTCAAAGGGTTTGCATCCACATGGTGGTGATTAGAAGAGCAAAAATTGCACCTAGATATTGGTTTAGTGACCTAGGAGTTATTCATAGAGAGATTTAGGGCTCGTTTCCTATTAGACCATTGGAGAAAATGTCATACAAATGGCTTCCACGAGCTAAAATAGATGGCAATGTCTGAAGAACAGTACGAGTGTCAGTTCTATGAACTTAAGCAATATGTTGGGATTGGTGATGATGAGGGTATGCTAGTCCATCACTTTATTAGGGGCTTGAATGCCTACATTAGTGGAGGATTCTGATTCTTCAAACGAAAGAATATGGAGGTGGCTATGGAGAAGTCCTATTTAGTGGAGGAGAATGTGGAAATGGCACTCGAGGGTCATACAGGTGTTTAGATTGGAAGTGCACCCCCAATAGGATTTGGACCTCAAGGTAGTCAGTCTCTAGCTGTAGGGTCCTCTAAGGGTCATCAAGCACCCACTAAGGGTGAAAAATAGTAGCAACACTCTAAATCTAAACATAAGAATTCATAGTATCAGCATGGTGATGGTGGTTCTCAATCCAAGAAGAACCAAAACTGGTGGTGTAACAAGCGCAACCATACTGAGCAACCTGCATAGAGCACCTAGATTGAGGTTAGTGGGGGCAATGTTCAACAATCCAATGTACCTCCTAGCAATAGAGGTTTTGGCCGAGGCACATGTTTCTCTTGCAGCCAATAGGGCCATATTGCTAGGCAGTATCCATAGAGGAACACTACAAGTTTTAGTCAGAGACTAACCACTTCTAGGCTGATGGTGGATGATGCAGATGAGTATTTTCTATGGTTGATAACCATCAAGCTAGGCACTAGGGTGCAGTTCTTAAGGCTACTAGTAGAGGTTGTACAATTGACTTGAGAGCCCTTGGGTGAACTCGTGAGGGTACAATAGGGTCCTAGTATTGTAGTACAGTCTCTCATGTTTTTCTCCTTGCATTGACACTATTTATGATGTGTTATGTACCTTGAGACTTTTTTGGTGGTTGTTCCACTAGTTTTATTTGGTTGGAGAACAGTTATTTGACTTGGATGATTGACTTTCTTTATTGATGTTGATTTCATGATGATTTATAGAGCTAGTTGTGTATTGGAATTAAATTGGTTGTGTTGCCATTAATTCATTTCCCACCTCATAGAATATTTCACTTGTTCAAAATCATTTCATTTTAATGTGAGTGGCATTTCATGCCTCGGTGTGAACCGGGGTGGTGTTTTATGTGGCTCATCAAAATTTTCACTTTGTCACCATGCCTCTTTCATCTCCTTCATATGTTTAAACTGGGTGGTGTTTTATATATTTTTTCAAACCTTGTTGTTAGCATGATGACTATTAGCCTGGGAAGTATTTCATCATAACATTTGAACCCAGACACATATTTGTGTTCTCTGAACTTCTTTTATTACCACCTATAGACATTTTTTTTTTTAATTTTTAAAAGATGATTATCTAGGGAATGCTGAAATAGACAACTACTGCATGTCATAATGAAAAATCAAGACATTAATGTCCATCTACTCCCATGTTTTTCCATGAATTTTTTTTTGATAAAATAGAGGGACGAGGAAACATTCTTATTGCAATAATTTCTAAGGATGAGCTAGTTAAGATGTGTAGTTCAAATTGGAACATTTTCCATTAGATGTATTTTTTATTTTTATTCATTGAAATCTATTTTCTGAATTATTTACTCTTGCATTAAAGAAACATCTATTATCGAGAGTCACGACTACACAATGCAAGGGTTAAATATGTTGGCTATCATTATGTTTCTAGGTTAACTTAGGAAGGACCTAAAATTGGTGATAGATGGCTAGGGCCCATTAATTTAGATGAATTGTAGAATAAATTTAACAAACCTAACCCTCCCCCTATCATTGAGAGAGTAGTGAGTATTGGGCTAATGGAGGTAGTTGCATTTCCAATAGTAGTGTAATGTCCTAAATTAGTGTTGGAATGCATCAAACATTATAACACACAGACATGAGAGGTTAGGATAGAAGACAATAGACATATTCTTAAAATTAAAGGGCCTACCTTTATGTCTTGTCTAAGAACTCTAGAAGGAGATGAATACTTGCCCATGGACATGACCAGTTCTCAAATTGAGTTCACTACCAAGAAATGGGTTTATAGAAATGTAATAGAAAAGAACTAGTTAGCCAAACCGAAAAAGGGCAAGTCTCAATTTCCTTGCAACCTACACAAGAACCACTTTGTAGATGAAGTAGCCAATATTGTTGTGATGTTGTATAGGGTTAGGGGCAATGAAAATGTTCATAGTTTTGAAGAATGGATGTACTTCTTCATCTAAATCATATTGAATGGGGAGAAATTCCTAGATTAGGCTAAGATTATTAGTGACCCTGTACATGATTTGATGATGTTCTTCACTTTGAACAAATTTTTCTTTATTCCATCATATTTAATATATGCTCTTGCTAGCACTCGACCCTGGCCCAAATTAAGACCAAGTGACTTACCACCATAAAAGGTATCAATTTATGATTACCTTGATAAGCTCCAACTTCATAAAAGCTTCTTACATTTCAGGAGAATTGCTAATGCTTTTACCATGAGGATGGTCATAGAATTGCAGGGACGTTCTATAATGAGGTTGTCTCTAGAGGCCATGTAGTTTGTTGATTTTTATGGTAGCCTCTTCATTGAATTTCAAAGGTTTTCATACATAAGATTAGGTGGCTATGTGTATTTTCCTATTAAATTGCCCAGGTATCCTAAAGATAAATGGGTGCTTATTGAGGTCAGTAGACAATTGGTTGATGTTAATAGATTGTTCCAAGGTAGAAAGAGACTTAAAGTCATTTTTCCATTTGGTTTTGGTGAATATAGTTTTCAATCTATGTCTGATTCTTTGAATATTGAGAAAGAACTATCCACATATGACATTCCCTCATATGATGTGTGTGTTGCTTTTGACCTAAAAGGCTATATTAAGAACAACTTCAAGTTAGGCCCTACCTACAATCACCAATCCAATCTTGAGGATTATTGTACCAATTGCTTTGATGAATATGAGGTAAGAAGAAGAAGTTAGATGAGATTATTAGTGGAAGAGATTTCTTTGATGAATATGAGGTAAGAAAAAGAATCTAGATGAGATTATCAGTGGAGCAAATTACCTCATAGAGCTCAAAAATCATTTTCCTTTGTGGCACCTTATTAAATTTATCAGGAGGTGTAACTTTGATATGCTTGAGTGGGAAGCCAACAAGGAATTACTTTCCCCATAGCCACCTATGTGTTTGTGAGTGCATACCAACCAGTGTATATTTCTCACATTTTGGGATTTCTCACCTGACAGACAACCAATAATTTCATCACCCCAAAGTGAGAATGCATTTTCTTTTGGACAAACAACCTAGAGCTAATCCACAACTAGTTGGACAAATGATTGAAGCTTTATCCACACTTTTCATTTTCATCTTTCTCTTCTTCCTACTTATTTCCATTGCATGATTATGTATCTTGATGGCTTGACTTAGGATCTTGGATCCTAGGGGCTTGCACAACCTCCTTTGATCTTTTTCATTCTTTTTCATCTGCATTTGTACACTTGGATCTCTCTTGAATGTCTACTTTAGTGTGAGTTTGAAGCAAGTTCATCCTCTCACTAAAGTGGGGGCTAAATGTACCATAGAAAAAAGTATTTCTCGCTTGATTAGGGAGTAATTGATGATAAATTAGACTTACTAAGGCCTTGATTTGGTGTTATGAGACATTTTTCACATCCACACTAGGTCTTGGACCCTTTTAAATGCATTTAACAATGTCTTGTAAAGGTTTTGTGAAGAGTTGTAACAAATTTCTACACTTTTCTAGACTCATTTCATTTCTATTCACCTAAAAATCACCTTTTCATCACTTATCAAGTCTTATTCTAAAGTGTTGTAAAGTCTTGTAATAAGCTTTCATGCTTTTCTAGGCTTGATTTCACTATTTACACCTTTCTTATGCTTTATTTGACCCTTTTATGCACTCATAAGACTTAATTAAGTATATTTTTGAATGTAAACCAGATAAAAAATATTAAATGCAAGATAATTCCTGACACCCAATTACAAGCCCAAGGTGGGACCCATTCACCATGGGTGGCAAATGAGTCCCTGTTGGCTCCAAATTCAAAATATTTCAAATTTTCTTTTGGGTTTTTATTCAAAAATACCTTATGTTGGTTTGTGATGTATTATTAGGTTATTAGGGCATAAATGTGTAAAAATAAGTGTTTTCCATCCATTTTAACCCCAATTCATTTGATATCCATTCTTCATTATTCATCCGTCATTCTTCCATCTCAAGTCAAACAAGCTAGGGTTCTATCATTTCAAGTCATTAAGATAGCAATTTTTAGATATTCAAGGGAAAATTTCTTATGTTTTGTTGCAAACATTTAAGATCAATCATCATGGAAAGGTAATCAACTCCATTATTACTTGTTTCATTACATTCTTTTATCATTTTGGTTTAATTACCTAAAAGGGGTTTGACCAAGGCAAACCCTCATGCCCTAACATTCAACATTTCTCTCTCTGGTCTTGTGTGTTTGCAGATTTAGGCTCTTGAAAGCTTAGAAATCATTTAATATTGCATTGCAAAGTTGTTCAAGTCATCTCTTCATTGGATAAGGAAAAATATCAACAAAAAGCTATTTTTAGGCTCAAATCCAACAATTTCAAAACAAGACACCTAAAAAAGTAGAAAGTGTAGACCAGAAGCTCCAGATTCCACCTTTGAATATTCAAAAATTAAAAAGTGGACTCATTTTCCATGGGTGGTGAATGAGTCCCATTTCTAGGTTAGTTTTTTGTTTTTTACATTTTTAGACACCCATTTTTCTGAAATAGGTTCTTGAATAGTTTGACAAAACTGGGACTAATTCACCCAGAATGGCAAATGAATCCATTTAGGCCTAAAATAAGCATCAACAGCATTCTAGAAGTCATTTCCAATCACCATCCATATTCCAAGTGTACACTTTCAATGTCTTCCATTTCTATTTAGTTTTGTTCACATTTCCAAGTATTTCTGCATTACACAATGTGTTTTCAAACAAGTGACATTTCTCAGGTTTTCCATACTTAATCAATCAATTTCATCATGTAGATGCATTTAGATCATTGCATTCAATCTTAAATTCATCATTCATATCTTAGATTTGTTGATATGTTTTCTGCACAACAACAACTCAGAGAGAATGTAATATCCTATCTCTCTTGAAAGGTAAACCTCTATCAGTAAGCCTCAAGAGATAACCCCAAGGTCTCTAACATTAGGTCTTGACAATGCACAAACAACTCAGTGATGAATGTGAAAATGTTGGTAATCACAAAGGGCCTTACAAATGGATAATGTTGGAAGTGTACTTTCATCAGATGCAACAATATGGTGATGCTTTTAGTCCTAAAATGAACCCAAATTCAAAATAAGCAACAAAAGAGATAAGGGTTTTAGAGACATTTTTAAGACTAAAACCTAAGATCAATCACAACAATGATCAATCCTGCAAATGGATAGATCCCCAATGAAACTAATCTCTATTTGATCAAGGGAAAGCCTACAACTCTATAGAAACAGTGCAATCTTCTAAGGAAACTAAAGATTTTCAGACTTTGAACATTCATTCACATACCCAATAACTAGCGCAATGTAAACAAGCATCCACAATTGAACTTAGCACAAAATAAGGCCCAGACTAACTTTACACAGCAAATAACAATCAGCAAATTGCTAAAAGTATGGACCAGAGATTGATCAACATCATTAACATTTTACCATTATTGCAAAAAAATCAAAATATAACATCTGACATTGAGAATTGAGAACAAGAAACCTTAAACTGCCAAAGTGTAACACAAAGCTTGCCAAATCAACAATCCAATTGCATTAACTTCTCTAGCATTACATAACAATTTCTAGTGTCCCCTCTCTCCTACAACTACTGACTTCTCTAACTTGGCCAATTCTGGCTTTTATAGCCTTTAATTAGCTCTCCTAACCCCTAAATTTGACCCCTTTACAAATGAGAAGGCACTTGCCTTTAATAGAAAATTACATTTTTAATGAATGGTCGGGATTAAATAAATCCAATGGCTGCAATTGCACTTCTAGAAGCATCAAGCTATTACATTTAATTTGGGAGCTCATGGTACATCATCATCCAATTGCATAAAAGCAGTTACATCATGGAATGATGAGAAAACAATATTATGCCAACCTGTCATTAATGGAAATTTTGATTGGATGATGAAATCACCTTCACATGTCTTCTAGAAACTCGTTCTAGCTGTAGACAGTTTGGGCACAGATTCTCATGCAAGTTCCACTTTCAAAATTTGAATTGAACTCTTCCATATTTCCCTTTTGGCACGAATCCATATGCAAGTTCCCCTTTTAATATTTATTTAATCATTTTTAATAGAAACTTTCCATTTTTGAAAAATTTTCATTTTTGGAAATCTTATTTTCAAAATTTTCTGACCATCTCAAGAATTTCATTTTTGGGAACATTTTAAAATTTCGGAAAAATTCCATTTTGAAAAAATCAAAAAAATTCATTTGAAAAAAAATCATTTTTTAAAAATTTTTTTTAAAAATTCAAAAAAAAATCTCACTTCTGGAAATTTTTCGGGTTTTGAAGGAATTTCAGGATTTTTCTAGGGTCTCAGGATTTTGAGGGGGTCAAGGAATTTTTTGGGAAAATCTTGAGGGAACAGATTTTCCCGGATTTCTTGCAGGGTTGAAATCCCGTAAACCTCATAACACATTTTCTAGAAGGAATTTTTAGAAAGTTCAAAAAGCAACCCTACCTAATTTTTGATCCTCTATCCATAGGTGCAAAAGAGATTTACATATAAGATTGAAAATTCACTTCAAAATCCCCATTTTCAAATTCCAAGATAGATAAATCTCCCCAAGAGCCTCAAAATGTTGTCTTCATCAAACCCAGTCTAGACTTAATCCCAAAATAACCTCCCAAGAAGAGAAAAAACAAAATTCAACCAAGCCAAGGGGTAGAGATGCAAAAGAAAAAAGAGGGTCCTCCCCTCCGGTGGGGCGTGTGTGTGAAAACTACACAACAAATGGCAACTCTGCTGAGAAAATGCTTTAGAGCATTTTGATGATGAACAAGAATCATGAACCCAAAATTTCTAGTTTCGATCTCCCTATTAGAAAAAAAAATCAAAATGCAAGATTAAAGAATTAGAGCCAAACGTAGATTGAACCATAAACTTAAAATTCAAGTGTGTGCAAGTGAGTTCATTTCCCTCCTTGGGCTACTACAAAAACCAAGTTCAATCAAGTTAGGCTACGCAAATGATTCTAACTCCAAAAGCAACCTAGATAGAGCCTCATTGCCAGTCAAGCATCTATAGCCTCAACGAGGTTATCATTGTGATTCTCTCGAACATAGATCTACTGCTAGCTGGGGGTCTATAGCCCCGATAGAGATATTCAGATACCTCTGATAAGTTGAATGCATTTGATGTCGAATATTGCACTTTTCTTGCTTTGATATTCTTTCCTATGTTACTTTTCATTTCAACCTGTGAACAATGAAGTTCACACTCAGGGCTAAGAACCATAGTGGAATTGAAGCAGAAATAAGATTTTTCACCTAACAAGGCCTCACAAAGATCCCAAAACAACCTCGGTATTTTTAATATTTATGAAAGATATAAGATTTCAAAATACTTCAAGTTCAAATCAAACCAATGACCCATCCTCTTTAAATCAAACATTCAGACTGCTTGACGAGAACAAAAGACCTTGACCATCCATTCAAGACACATGCTTAAAGTCCAGCAATGAAATACTCAGAACAATCCTAGATAGTGAATAATTATTGTGCAAGAAAGACACTTCCCCAACCAGAAAATAGAAAAACCCAAGCCATAGAAGCAAAACAACAACCAAACTGAAACCCAAAGCAAACCAAAATCAAGGAAAAGCAATCTAAACTGAAGCAATCTATCCTAAGGAAAACAAAATAGACTAAAGCAAAAGAAAATCAGAGCAAGCTGCATTTATTCAAATCAACATTATGTACAAAGAGACTCAAAGTGACTCATGATCAGATAAGGTGAACTGATTCCCACCCTCATATGGTTAATCAATGCATGGACAAGCAACAAGGTGATGGTAATAGTCCTCAAGAATGCAAAATCATCTTTATATTCAGCAAAATAAGGGTCAATAATGCAACATTCAAACTCAACCTCATAATCAGGAATGATTAGCAATTGAGGCAACTCATTGAAACCATGATCAATCCATATGCAAGTTGTCTTTCCTAAACCTCCATAATCAAATTGATAAGATTCATAATTTCTAGTAAAGAAAGAAACAACCTAATTTTTTTTTGTTGTAGACTAAATGTGGTATTCATCATTCTTCAATTTTGAAGAGCTGATATCTATGTCATCAGGAGGCCTCCAGTGATGGTACAACAATTCCCTTGTGTTGGAAACATGCAAAACAAAATTGGAGGCATCACTATGTAGTGCAAAGTGAAACTCAGATTGAACAAGTCCAAAATTATCAACATGGAATTTTTCACCTGTTGGAGTATTTCCATGAGAAATTAGTGAGGAAATTGTACAAGTCTTGTCATACACAACAAATTTCTCAGTAGGATTCTCATGAAGAAGCGTCATAGGCTGGCCTTTAAGCACATTTTCACTTGTAGCTGTGTGATCATTCCCATCAATAGTGATTGGAACATCTTCATGCTTAGCATCATTTAGATTTTCCTACACATTAGTATGAATCACATCATCCATCTCATCTTTAATGCATGAAACCTGTGAATTTTCAATGTTCAGTTCATCAATAGATAGAAGAAAAATAGAATTTGATAATTGAAAAGACTCCCTAAATTCTTCCTCTGTTGGCATTGGTTTAGGCTCTTGATCACAATCATCAGGAATGTTGATCACTCCATTAAGTGCTTCCTCATGTTCTTCAAGGCATTCATCAGCAATTTGTTGAAATTCTTCCATTGGAGTGTTTTATGTATCCCTCGAATGTTGTGGTAGTTGTATTTGTTCTTCCACTTCTTTTATGGCTGTCTGGCACTGGAAGCATGTGAATTCTGAATGCCCTTCCTCATGTATCCTGCACCAAGTTGGTAACAACAAGTCCTCTAGGTGGACTCTATAACTCAAGCTTGACCAATCTCTCATAATCCTGGAAACAAACTCTTCATATCTAGTCTGTATTGAATCTTCATCCTGAATGGGAGGAACTTGCATGGTAACTCCTTGTAGCTCATCCTCCACTGTACTTTCAAGAATCTAACTACCCTTTATAATAACATCCTCCTTGATCTTTATAGGTGGCTCTTCACTTGAATTTTCCTCTATTAACTCTAATGCCTCAGATTTGCATTCCTTATAACCAGTCCCTTCTAGAGCCACCTCAACATCAACTACAACATCATCTCTAGATTTTGAACTTGTTGGCCTCTCTGTAATGCATTCCTTGTCTAACTTTTCTTTCCACTCTAGGTATCTTCCAACTTTAGTGATGGAATCCAAACATGAGCGACAAGTGAACTTTGAATTGGCTGCATTATGAACTCTGCACCATTTGGATGAGATGAAATCTTGTAAACACTTACCACCAACAAGTTGATCTTCAACTATCTGCATAAATGCCTCGAATTCAACATCAATAAACCCTAGATCTGTAGAGGCTAATGGTTTAGGCAAGTTCTACATGAAAATACCTCTTTTGTAAAATCCTCTTGATTTGGCCCAAAAATTCTAAGCATCCCAACTCATTGTGCCTACAGGTATTATGAACTATGCACTTGTCTAACAATGCATAGTGATGCAAACCCTTACTATTCTAGAGATCCAATCTCTTATTCAAAGACTCAAAAAGTTGAGGAAAATCAATTTGAAGACTATTTATGTTATGAAAAAAATAATATTGCTTTTCCATCTTGACTCAGAACTTGTACTTTTTAGATTTAGAGACCTATCATATCAGATTTTTAGTATAAAGGCTCATCCAACTTCGAGCAATGTCACCTTCATTCGCCCTCCTTCTAGCGCCAACATGTTGATGATGTTTTCTACATAGCAACAATTCATGCAGAATGTACTATCCTATCTCTCTTGAAAGGTAAACCTCTACCAACAAGCCTCAAGAGATAACCCCAAGGTCTCTAATGTCAGGTCTTGACAATGCACAAACAACTCAGTGATAAATGTGAAAATGTTGGTAATCACAAAGGGCCTTACAAATGAACAATGCTGGAAGTGCACTTTCATCAGATGCAACAATATGGTGATGCTTTCAGTCCTAAAACTAACCCAAATTCAAAATAAGCAGCAAAAGAGATAAGCGTTTTAGAGAGATTTCTAAGACAAAAACCTAAGATCAATCACAACAATGATGAATGTTGCAGATGGATAGATCCCCAATGAAGCCAATCTCTGTTTGATCAAGGACAAGCCTACAACTCCATAAAAATGGTGTAATATTCTAAGGAAATTGAAGATTTTCAAACTTTGAACATTCATTCACATACCCAATAACTAGCGCAATATAAACAAGCATCCACAGTTGAACTTAGCACAAAATAAGGCCCAAACTAACTTTACACAACAAATTAAAATCAACAAATTGCTAAAATTATGGACCGGAGATTGATCAACATCATTAACATTTTACCATTATTGTAAAAGAACTGAAATCTAACATCTGGCATTGAGAATTGAGAACAAGAAACCATAAACTGTCAAAGTGTAACACAAAGCTTGCCAAATCCACAATCCACTTGCATCAACTTCTACAACATTACATAACAATTTCTAGTCTCCCCTCTCTCCTATAGCTACTGACTTCTCTAACTTAGCCAATTCTGGCTTTTATAGCCTCTAATTAGCTATTCTAACCCCTAAATCTGACCCCTTTACAAATGTGAAGGCATTGGCCTTTAACAGAAAATTACATTTTTAATCAATGGCCGGGATTAAATCAATCCAATGGTTGTAATTGCACTTCTAGAAGCATCAAGCTATTATATTTAATTTGGGAGCTCATGGTACATCGTCATCCAATTGCATAAAAGCAATTACATCATGGAACGACGAGAAAACATTATTATGCCAGCCTGTCATTAATGGAAATTTTTATTGGATGATGAAATTACCTTCACATGTCTTCTAGAAACTCCTTCCAGCTATAGACAATTTAGGCATAGATTCTCATGCAAGTTCCACTTTCAAAATTTGAATTGAACTCTTCCATATTTCCCTTTTGACACGAATCCATATGCAAGTTCCCCTTTTAATATTTATTTAATCATTTTTTAATAGAAACTTTCCATTTTCAAAAAAATTTCATTTTTGGAAATCTTATTTTTGAAATTTTCTATCCATCTCAAGAATTTCATTTTTGGGAATGTTTTAAAATTTCAAGGAAAAAATTTTGAAAAATGCATTTTGAAAAAAATTCCATTTCAAAAAAAATCGTTTTTGAAAAAATTTCCATTTTGGAAATTTTCGGGTTTTGAAGGAATTTTGGGATTTTTAGAGGTCTCGGGATTTTTTGGGAAAATCCTGGGGGAATGGATTTTCCCGAATTTCCTGCAGGGTCAAAATCCTGTAAACCTCATAACTTTTTTTCTAGAAGGAATTTTTAGAAAGTTCAAAAAGCAACCCTACCTAATTTTTCATCCTCTATCCATAGGTGCAAAAGAGATTTACATATAAGATTGAAAATTCACTTAAAAATCCCCATTTTCAAATTCGAAGACAAACAAATCTCCCCTAGAGCCTCAAAATGTTGTCTTCATCAAACCCAGTCTAGACTTAATCCCAAAATAACCTACCAAGAAGAGAAAACAAAATTCAACCAAGCCAAGGGGTAGAGATACAAAAGAAGAAAGAGGTTCTCGGCCTCAAGTGGGGCATGTGTGTGAAAATTGCACAAGAAGTTTGAGTGAACCACCTAGATTTTGTGTGTGGGATCTATCTCTTTCCATTAGGTGAAAGACCCTAATTGAGAAAAAGAGACTTAACATTCCATACACTTTAAAATCTATAGTTTAGAGGTAAACCCCTCTCGAGGGCCAGTAGAAACTGCACCTACAAAAGATACCCCTCTAGTTGCTCATACGTTATTTGAGTCCCCGAGTTTTAAGGTAACTAAGGTCGCAATAACCCTAGCCTGGCTAGAAGATTCACTATCCCAAAAAGGGAAAGCTATATAGTCTAGCTTTCCTAAGCAAGACATGGATGGTCAATTTCTATAGAGGACTTTAACTTGTAAACCTAAGAAGCTAAATACTACTGCTAGGCTTATAGATGACACATAATCAGGGACACTCCAATTCAAAATTACACACCCTTCTGTGTAGAGAGACATTTCTCAAGCTGCAGCAAATGGCTTTGAAGTGAATAGGGTAAACCCTGGTCCTCCTACTAGGGATGGTGATGTTTGTATTTTTCAAGTATCAACAGCCAAGATGGTTGAGAGATCAAATAAAGATAAAGAAAGCAAAGATGAATTGAAATCTCAGGTTCAAAACATGACTACCTATTTAAAATCTATTTTTGAGGTCACTCCACAACCTATTTCCTAGGTAGATGCTTATGTTGAATCTCTTACTATGGTTGGAAAGGAAGCCGTAACTAAAATCAAAAGTAGTCAAATTTTAAGTTGGGTTGTAGATGATTGGAATGAATCCCTCATCAAGAAGGGAAACCTTGTCATTTTTGAATCCTTTAAACACTTCCAAGAGGAAAATACTCTGAAATCCACCTTAGGGGATGAAACCATGGCTATTGAAAAGGAAGAGAAATTGTGGGTTAGTTATCAAACTAAATTGAAGTTATTGATGAGCTCAGATATGGAAAATCTAGCTGTAGATCAAATCATACATAATGCTTCAAATACTTGCTACCTATCATGGACTAAAGGAGTATCATGGAAATTGTAGGTTGTCAAACAAAGCTTAAAAAAGCTCAAAGAGATCATCGATGAATGTTTCACCATTTTAGATGAGGCATTGAACACCTTAGTAGCTCTTGGTCTGCTTTCGGATAAAGATGGAATAGGGGACAATGTAGACACTAGAAGCTTAACAACTAATTTCTAGAAAATGGTTAACGAAGCTCCTGACTTACCCACTCTTAATGCTAAATACTTACAAAAGCTAAGTGAATTACACCTTGTATCATCTTAGGCGATGGATCTTATGGAGGCTTGCAAATAGCATATGACAATAGCTAAAGATCTTCATTTGACATGGAAGGTGAGGATGAAAAATGTAACTATTCCTTAACATAAAGACCTGATGCATATCCTTAAGACTTTCTTAGCATGGTGTAAGAGACCTTTTGTGATTCAAGAAGATAGAAATGAAGTGACACGATCATAGTTGCATGGATCCTCTTTGTTTCTTTTACATGTCTTTTGTTAATTGGCTATGAACAGGAAGAGCTGGGACTCATCCGCCTATTTAAATTGTATCTATTTTCATATGCTCTCTCTAGACATTTTTCACAAGTTTCCTCAGTACTATTGAAAAATGAATTACTATTTTGTCTGTGTAATTTGGTGGAGTTAATCTGAGTTCTTAAATATTTGTGTGTTATAAAATGCTTGCATTATGGCTTGGTGTGCCAAGCCTGAGGCTTGGCCACAACGAGCCCATAACATGAGTGCATTATAACACACTCACATTATGATCTATTTAAAGCAAAAAAAAAGATGAAGTCATTCTTGCATTTGACTATGTTTATTCTCTTTCCCATGACCAAAACCCCAATTTTCCACTCACGCATTTTGTGAGGAGGTATTTTGCAAAATTATTCATCAACGATTGTTGTTTCATCACGAGGATGTTACCACATCAACGAGGAGGTGTGAGAGGTAATGATTGTTTGTTTTTTGTTTTTAATTTGCTAGTTTTAGGTTGTTTTTTATATTTATTTTTTAAATTTGTAGGAGATGTTAATCAACCACATCCTCAATCTCCTCCACCAATCCCTCAACATCCTCCTAGCACTCAGAAAAACTTAGTGAGTGAAATTGAGAACAATAAAAAAAAAAATTGAGGATCTAATCAAGAGGTTGAACAATCCAAATAGTTCAACTGCAGAAAGAATGACCCTGGAAACTTCACTGAAAGAAATATTAAAACATGTAGATTCAATTAGAAAAAAATTAACTAGTTGGAAGGATAGGAGGTAGGTGGCTAGGGCTTATTACCAAGATAAGTTATCATATAAAGATGTAAAAGATTTGAAAATTACAAAAGGTGATTTGTGTGCATTATTCACTGACCCATGGTCAAATGCAAATCTTACCCTCAATGAGAAGATGTTTCCTATTCATTCGTGCCACCACCAAGAGATTAGGAATTTCTTTTGGGATATGTGGTACATGGTTTTTGATGATCTGCCATGCAATAATTATAAATTTTTGTAGTATTTCCTTAGGAAACTATACTGTGAGTTCATCTTGAACAATATCCCAAATTATTTTGATATGAGGGACTTCCAAGGGAGAGTTGGGGGGTCGGCTCAAGATAGAACCAATGCACAACAAGATCCTATGTGGCAAGGGAGATGACCTATCCCTAGGCCACCTCATGAGCACATCATCATCCCTTCTATCACAAAGAAGAGTGTAAACATAGAGACTTTGTAATCCATTGACTCTTTGACCCAGAGTGTCATCCAACATGCTAGCCCTATTCTACAATGCCATCCAGGGGAGTCTTCGAGTGGTGGGATTTGATCCCATTTGTGTTAATCTTGTGGGGTGACTTGTTCATATGACCCCAGACACATCATCATCATCATCATCATTTGCATTTGCATCATCTTGTGTCTTGTTGAAATGACTTCTTCTTCCCTGGCTAACTGCACTAACAAGGTACTATGACAGTTCATCATCATCATCATCACCATTGATCCTGCATCCACAAATCATTAGCATATTGCATACATATATCATATAGAAAATATATACATTATATTTCCATCATCATATAAAAGCATTTTTCAAAAATAGATGCATCCATTTCATTGTATTTCATCCATTACATTAAAATACATCACATTACATCTAAATCATCATATAAACATTTACAGGAGCATTTCATAATCATTTTTGCATAATCACGAATAATAGGTATTTAGGAATTTAATTCATTTGCATACATGCTCGCATAGAGTCATGACATCATATCATCACATTACATTCATATTACATTATGTATCCTCATATCACTTTGCATCACATACATTACATCATCATTTAATATGTTTAGGATAATAACATTTGTTATTCTAAGCATCTCATAGAACCATCTCATTTACATCATATCACGACCATCACATTCATATTACATCATCCATATCATTTCATAAATATGCATCCATAATCATTCATAAGCATAAGTCACATATCATTCCACATGTACATCATAGATCATATTAAAATCCATATCAAATATTAGATCATCTCATTTGCATTATCATAAATAGATCATCATATAGATAACATCATTGCACATTACATTTTACATATCATAGGTTAGCATAATATAGATCTATTAGTCATAATCATTGCATAAATATCATTAGAGACAAATGCATCCATAACATATAAAAGTAAAATCATACATGCATAAATAAAGAGAACAGGCATCATATCAAAATCGGCTCATATATATACCATCAACTGTCATAGTACAAAGAATAAATTGAATCACTATACATGTGTGTCAATCAGTACAAAAGGCCCATCAGGCTATCAAAAATGAGCCCATAAGGCACAAAAAGTATCTTAACATCTCGATCAGGATTGATCCTTGTGAATGCTACCCTCACCCCTGTCACTGTGACCCTCTGCTGGTCTGTGGCTAGCCCACTCTGAGTACTCTGGGACCTGCTTTGCTCTAGGTACGGCCTCCTAGTAAAACCACTGATAATACTCTGCCTCTTGGATGGCATCCCTGTAGGACTGAACTGACACTGTACCCTGGGAGGAGGAGGCTGTCATGCTCTCTATTAGTTGTCTCTGGCCTAACTCAGTAGCTTCCTGTAGCTCTGCAGCATGCCTTTGCTGTACAACCTCGTCCCTCTTGGCCCCGAGCTACTCTCTCTTGGCCCTCACTTGATCTCTCTTGGCTATCACGACCTAGACATGGGCTTGTAGCTATGTAATAAAAGTATCCCATGCATCATCCTAACTCGCTGGCTGCACCTATGGCTACACCTGAGGCTGATCCTCATCTCGTAGTGGCTCCTACTACTAGTCCTGCATATGCACATCTCTGTGCCTTGGCTAGACTAGAGGCATAATAGGTTGATCTTATTGAATCTTAGCTCTCCATCCTCATCCTCCCCCTCTACCTCTGACCCTCCACACATCTAGAACTACACCTAGTATCATCAACCGAAGCAGAGGCCAAAATCAATTTTCATAGGCCTAGGTGGTTCTTGGATCTACTAGCCCCTAATCATAAGCCCATGGCTAGTCCACTAGCTGTCAAAAGCTATCAACTACCTTTGAAGCAGGAATGTACCACCCCCATGAGACTTGTGTCATAGTGTGGGAAAAGATGGCTACATAATCATCATCAGGATGATCCTACAGCTCCTTGAACTAACGCTGCACATGCCTAGGTAGGTACCTCTCAAGCATAGTGTGCTCCTGCCCCTACATGAAATGATCCTGGCGGCAGTAAAATATCTGGTCAGCATCATCGGTCTGTCTGGGCCAACCAAGGTATGGGCGCTAGGTAAAAACCTGCATCTCATCCAAGACCCTCCTCTAGTAAGGGATCCCATGCTGACCGTTGTGAGTGAAAGACACACCACCTCTATATCGTGCCATGAGGGGATCGTCTAGATCCATCAGAATTGAAATGACATGTCAACGTAGCACAAAAATTTGCTCCCACACCTAGATTTGAAGAAGGGTGACCCCTGCTCCTAGCGCTCTATCATCCATGTAAACATACTCATGGAGGTCTCTGTATAGTGAAGCGAGAAGGACATGCCCCCATGCAAAACAAACTTGCTTGTCTTAGACCATCCACTCCTAGCAGTATCCCTAGCCAAGACTAAAATATCACCCTTGCCTATTAGGGGCAACAAGGCCTAAAATGATAGCTATAATCACCCAGCGATAGGGAGGTGCTAGGATCCTATGGCGCTTAAGCTCTATCTACCCCTCATAAAATACAATCTCATCTGTAGCAAGGACTTGAAAGCAGGCCTCACGTCCCTCATCCATGTCGAAGATCACCTCCCAACCATGAATAGGCAATTGTAAAATCTACCAAACGTCCTCTAGAGTGACGGTGACCTCACCAGTGGGAAGATGGAACAAAGATGTCTCACTATACCATCTCTTAACCAATGTTGACAACATCCCTAGGTGAGTGTGAATCGGTGTCGCATACGTAATGTGCCACAACCCCACAATCTGGAGTCAATCCTGGTCCCTATCGCTCAAGTCCTGCAGATAACCAACCAGGTCCTGCGACCTGTGCTCTTGGGAGTAGAGCTCCCTCACCCCATCCTACATCAAGGAAGGGCATCATGTTAAAATTTTTGAAAAATTCTTCATTGAGCATTCAAAAAACTTCCCCAGCGGTGCAACCTGTGATGGCGTCGTAGTTTGATTTTAATCAAACTCTGACGCTGGGGCTGAAAAGAGCCAAATTGCACCACCACAGTGTAGTTTCCCTCCCAGTGGTGTACTTTGGGAAAAATTAATGCTTTCACATCATACTTTGTAAATCCACTCGCTGGCCTCAAGCTTAACATTGAAGTTTCTAAACTCCAAACTGCATTGTGGCGGTGCTATTCAACACCGAGCAGTGCAATTTGACTTCTAAGCAGTGCTATATAGCGCCACTGCAGGCGGACTAACTCTTTAAAGCATTAATGGAAGAAATAAATGAAGGATTAACCTCGCGTAAGGACCACTTACTGGTGCCCTGATGCCAGGTGGCCGCTGGTACGTCTGAACTCGATCCGAAATGTGCAGAGGAAGCTATCATTATGCCATATCGTCTGGAGGTTTGAGCTCAAATCTTGAGGTTACTATTGGAAGTGTTTGAAAATGACTTGAAAGTGACCCCTTAGGCCCCATTTAACCATGAAAATTAGGGTTTTTTTCACTGTAATTGGCTATCTTGTTAGGGTTTTGGACCCCCAAACCTATTTTTGTCCAATTGAGGCTTGTTTTTCATTGTTTTATTGTGTTTAGACACGTTTATGGCCTCTTGAAGCCTTTTTTCTCACCGGTCTTTGTCCTTTTTTTCTCAAGATCACCCAAAAATTAGAATTTAAGGCCCAATCTCTCAAGGGGGCATTATATTGGCATATTCTCTCCACTAGGCAGTGGGGCAAGTTTTTTTAAATAAAATTTTTTCGCTTTGATCAAGATCATTTATTCTTTGAACCAATGCAACAAGTGCATTGCTTCAAAGAGGGGAAATGTAGATACATAAAATATACTAAATTGACATTATACATCCTGATCTTGACTTCTTACTAACATTATTTCTTCTTGAATCATCCCTTGGTTAACCATTTAATCAAATCTCCTTATTGATTAAATTCATCAACATTCTCTTTAATTCAATAAACCATTTTATCTAATTAAGTCAACCTCTTTTATTAATTAAATCAATCATTCCATTCATCTATTCCTATTTAATTAAATAATCAATTTATTTGATTAAATCTCTAAAGTCTATCCATTGAATTAAATAAATTAAAACCTTATTTGAGTTAATCTAACACCATCTCTTTTAATTAAATAAATCAAAATCCTTATTTAATTAACCTCTTATCATATTCCTCTTTTATTTGATTTAAATAAATCCATAAATTTGAGTCAAATAGGTCACATCATCTAACCTCTCTCATTAAATTAATTAGCCCTTAATTAATTTAATCTCATCTCATGTCCCATCCTCTAAATTTTGCAAGTTGCACATGAAAATAGATTTAATTCATTTATTAAATCCCTATTTTCCTCACAAGGAATCTTTTGGAATATTCTCTCAAATTTGGATTCAAAAATTCTAAGTCATCATGTACATCCAACAAGGCAATAACTTCATCTTACATCTCCTTTTCCTTGAGCCAAGTGGCATTTATTGCATTTTCCCTTCCATCTTACATGTCATTTCAACAAATTTGAAATTCAAAATTATGCATTTACTGGCACAATCCCCAAATCTTGCACATCCTCCATCCATTCATAGCTCTACAAGTGGCATCTTTCCATTGGATGAATGTTAGTCCCACATTTCTCAAATTTGGACATTCATCCATCTTGACATTCTATAAATAAAGAGCTCATATCCTCATTTTATCATCCACAATTTATGCAAAGTTACCATGGTCAAATATCTCTCAAATTTCATCCATTATCATTGAGTTCTTAGCTAGGGTTTTTTTATATTTTGGCTTGGAGTTCTCATCCTTCACCAACAAATTGGATCAATCATCTTCAACACATCAAGTTCACATCTTAGGAAGTGGGAAGGGCGAATTTTCACATCAAATTATCACCAATTACCCCATGAGATCATGAGTTTGCACATTTAAATTAGGATTTAGTCTTTTTTTTTTCCTTTTATCATGCTTTTCATTGTGTTCTTTCCTACTTTGAGTTTGTAAATGGATTTCATGGGGAATCCTTGCTTTGGCTTGCAATCTCTTGTCTAACTTGTTTATTCTTGTTGTTTTGTAGGTACCAAGGTTGGGGTTCACATAGTATGATGATAATACTTATTACAAATACCATAATACAAAAGGTCATGACACGTCAGATTGTATCAAACTCAAGAACCTCATGCAAGACCTCATTGTTCAAGGAACAATAATTGTCGATGATAATGATCAAGATTCAATATTAGATGATCATATTGAAAAATTTTCTACCTCATCCAATGAGAAAATCAACATATGGTCTGAATATTTTTTTCATAATCATTATTTAAATCCCTCACCAATATATAACAATTATCCATTTCAATAATTTTCAACATCATATGATCCTATGGTTGAAAACATTGACGATATTGCCACTACAAATTTTGAGGACAAAATTGAGGATCCATCTACCAATAATCATGTTGAAAATTCCTCCACATCATCCAAAGAGTTGGATGAAATACCCTAAGATTTTATTCCAAAGCATGATCAACATGTTTCACCAAATTCTAGCAATGCTCTTTTCTAAGACATATTTACATCATTTGACCTCATGGTTGTAGATATTGAAGGAATCCTCAACTCGGAACTTGATCCAAATCCAATTGAAGATCAAGAGAATATTGAGCCACTTCCCATGCCTAATGGACATATCCAAGGATCCTATTTAAGTAATCCAACCCTTTAAATTGACCCATGTCAAGAACTTGATCCAAAGCATGTAAAAAACAATTCCAAAAGTAATCAAGATCAAGAATTTGTATCCCTAAGATACTGCAATGATATAATGGTAATTATCCAATCCATATAGGATGCCAAAAATAATGATCATATACATATATTTCATACTCCATTTATCTATTAGATGCTTACTCCTAAAGGACATGTAGATTATCTTAATTCAAAAAAGACTCTCATACATTTGATGTCATTACTAATGAAAAAGAGTCTCCTACTCTCAACATCTCTACACATGATCAAGACATATAAGAATACAAAAACATATTAGCAATGGATCATCAAGAATATTTCTACATAAATTATAAATTAAAAACATCTTGTGAATGCATATCAAAAAGGAATCATGGGGAATAATTTTACATGGACTATAAATCATCAACACCTCTTGAAGAAGCATTAAAATTTGATATTTTACAAGATCAAGCTAAAGATAGCAATCAGGGTGTTATCCCACATATGGAAGATCCTATCACTTATAAAATTGGACCATATACCTTTGTCAGAGCAAGCTATCCTACCAATGAAGAAGCTATCACCTTTGAAGATCCAAAATAGACAAGAGAGGGATTAGCACCTTGTTTCCAAAACAAATTATATCCAATTGAAGATAAAAAATTTCAAAAAATGCATTATCAAGGTAGAGGATTAAGTCTACATGAACAATGTATCCTAGAACCAATACAAATTCTTGTCGATCCTAAGTATCAAGGTATGTGTTATTCAATAGGAAGGAAATCCAAACATATTAGTGACACCTCTATAATAATGGGGGGAAATTTATCTAATGAAAAAATTAACATAGAGAGAATGAAGAATCCTTATGATTAAACCAATTTTAATACTAAAACCAACCACGTCAAGAAACTCCATCCACCCATCATTCCATCCAAAAATTGGGACCCACATCAAAAGAAGGATTTTAATCAAAGCATGAAGAATGTCATAAAAGAAAACAAACATTCATAGCATAGTGGAAAAATAAAATATGCACAAATGCCAAAAAATACAAAGATAAATCATCCCTATCAAAGTCCATCAGTCAAAGAAACTATGGGGGAAAATAAGAAAGGGAAATTTATCCATCAAAAACATCCACAAACACAAAAGCTGGCTTCTCAAGCAACATACCAAGTATACCAAGTAGTTGCTCCTAATTGCAGACACACTTTCATATCCACCCACCATTTCTCATCTTCCCAAGTTTGGAGAGTCAAAATTTCCAAAATATCAACCAATCCACCTTTTATTCCTAAACACACTCCACCATCCACTCTTCCATGCATGATATCCAATTCTCACATTGACCATGTATTGGTAGCCACCCTTCACCATAATGATTTAGAAGGCACTCTATCACGATGTGCACACAAAGACAAAGTTAACCTCATTACTAGCAAAGAAAATTAGGAATCTCAAAAGTAGGAAATTGGTGGCATATTATGATAGTAAAAATTAAAAAAAAATTAAAAATTTAAGAAACCAAGAAAATAGTAAAAATAAAAAATCATCCTCTAGTGAAAGCCACTTTGGTGGCACTTTGGACAAGTACCATGATGAAAACTTGGAAAAAAGACATGATGTGTAGAATCAAGCATCTATGTGTTCCTATTTAGGTGGGAGCATCTTATCCCATCCATAATAAGTCTAGCATTCCATCCATCCCATTCATAAAAAATCTAGGATTCCATCCATCCATGAACCATTTATCCAATCCATTTTTATCAATCTACATTCATCTTCCAAATTATCTTAATCTTGATAAAAGTATGGTGTACACTTTACAATTGCTTATGGTAAACATCTTAACATGGGTCATTCTCATTGATCCTATCCTACCCAATATTATCTAAGCCAAGAAGTACTATGCAAATTTTCATCCTCTATATAAACTTATTATCTTACCACAAGATAATCCTTGACATCCTCTGAATTCTTACCGTATCCATCCATCCATACATCTATCCAAGCATACACCAATGGAATTCCATACATTGCTAGACACTTGGGGCTGATTTTTACATCTTGCTTCAAGAATAAATCTTGATCTATATCTTCCAAATTATGTGGTGATCCAAACATTGGAAAGCATGAAATCAAATTGGTCATAACATTTGTTAGCAAAAATACAAATCACTACCCCATGGCAAATTTTGACGAGAAGATGTTCGTTATCAAGATTTATCTTTTATCAAATATCAATCCAAAAAATCCATATAATTTGTGAATATAGCTTACACTTCAATGCCACATCAAATCATTCAAGAAAATCTTGTTCCAAGCCGAGCTTCAAAATCTTGATCAAACAAATTTAACCAATCCATCACCATCTCGAGGTATCCTTCCCAATCCTTGTGTTGCTTAACACTATTCTTGAATTTTTGTGTATCTTCAATAATGTTACCATCATCAATCCATGAATCAAATCAATCAATCTTAGATTGGTTCACAAAATAATTAACAAATCATTGATATCATCACACACATCCATATCCAAATTGTCAAAATCATGCGAAAAATTCAAAAAATAGGTCAAAAAGTCATAAAAGTAAAAAACATGGAAGATGAACTACATCGTCTCTGAGCTTGAACCTAGGCAAGGCCATCATTGATGAGCCCCTAAGACACAATAACACAAAAACATTCATAAATCTTAGAAAAAACCCAAAAACATTTGAAAACTTGAAAAACGTAAAAATTTACATAAAATAAAAATAAAATAAACCTCAAAGCATTACAAAAACATCAAAATCATCTAAATATTTGAAAAACCCCATGATTCATCTCATTTCACTTCACCCACAATAATTAATCATTCATAATAAATCAATTGTCACCTTCATCATTTGACAAAACAAATATAAACAACCACAACAATCAGCAAAAGCAAAATTCAAATGCAAAATCAAAATCA
>VDFB02049217.1:35487045-35516138 GCA_007258455.2 Sequoia sempervirens | reverse complement strand
GCCCAAATTAAGACCAAGTGACTTACCACCATAAAAGGTATCAATTTATGATTACCTTGATAAGCTCCAACTTCATAAAAGCTTCTTACATTTCAGGAGAATTGCTAATGCTTTTACCATGAGGATGGTCATAGAATTGCAGGGACGTTCTATAATGAGGTTGTCTCTAGAGGCCATGTAGTTTGTTGATTTTTATGGTAGCCTCTTCATTGAATTTCAAAGGTTTTCATACATAAGATTAGGTGGCTATGTGTATTTTCCTATTAAATTGCCCAGGTATCCTAAAGATAAATGGGTGCTTATTGAGGTCAGTAGACAATTGGTTGATGTTAATAGATTGTTCCAAGGTAGAAAGAGACTTAAAGTCATTTTTCCATTTGGTTTTGGTGAATATAGTTTTCAATCTATGTCTGATTCTTTGAATATTGAGAAAGAACTATCCACATATGACATTCCCTCATATGATGTGTGTGTTGCTTTTGACCTAAAAGGCTATATTAAGAACAACTTCAAGTTAGGCCCTACCTACAATCACCAATCCAATCTTGAGGATTATTGTACCAATTGCTTTGATGAATATGAGGTAAGAAGAAGAAGTTAGATGAGATTATTAGTGGAAGAGATTTCTTTGATGAATATGAGGTAAGAAAAAGAATCTAGATGAGATTATCAGTGGAGCAAATTACCTCATAGAGCTCAAAAATCATTTTCCTTTGTGGCACCTTATTAAATTTATCAGGAGGTGTAACTTTGATATGCTTGAGTGGGAAGCCAACAAGGAATTACTTTCCCCATAGCCACCTATGTGTTTGTGAGTGCATACCAACCAGTGTATATTTCTCACATTTTGGGATTTCTCACCTGACAGACAACCAATAATTTCATCACCCCAAAGTGAGAATGCATTTTCTTTTGGACAAACAACCTAGAGCTAATCCACAACTAGTTGGACAAATGATTGAAGCTTTATCCACACTTTTCATTTTCATCTTTCTCTTCTTCCTACTTATTTCCATTGCATGATTATGTATCTTGATGGCTTGACTTAGGATCTTGGATCCTAGGGGCTTGCACAACCTCCTTTGATCTTTTTCATTCTTTTTCATCTGCATTTGTACACTTGGATCTCTCTTGAATGTCTACTTTAGTGTGAGTTTGAAGCAAGTTCATCCTCTCACTAAAGTGGGGGCTAAATGTACCATAGAAAAAAGTATTTCTCGCTTGATTAGGGAGTAATTGATGATAAATTAGACTTACTAAGGCCTTGATTTGGTGTTATGAGACATTTTTCACATCCACACTAGGTCTTGGACCCTTTTAAATGCATTTAACAATGTCTTGTAAAGGTTTTGTGAAGAGTTGTAACAAATTTCTACACTTTTCTAGACTCATTTCATTTCTATTCACCTAAAAATCACCTTTTCATCACTTATCAAGTCTTATTCTAAAGTGTTGTAAAGTCTTGTAATAAGCTTTCATGCTTTTCTAGGCTTGATTTCACTATTTACACCTTTCTTATGCTTTATTTGACCCTTTTATGCACTCATAAGACTTAATTAAGTATATTTTTGAATGTAAACCAGATAAAAAATATTAAATGCAAGATAATTCCTGACACCCAATTACAAGCCCAAGGTGGGACCCATTCACCATGGGTGGCAAATGAGTCCCTGTTGGCTCCAAATTCAAAATATTTCAAATTTTCTTTTGGGTTTTTATTCAAAAATACCTTATGTTGGTTTGTGATGTATTATTAGGTTATTAGGGCATAAATGTGTAAAAATAAGTGTTTTCCATCCATTTTAACCCCAATTCATTTGATATCCATTCTTCATTATTCATCCGTCATTCTTCCATCTCAAGTCAAACAAGCTAGGGTTCTATCATTTCAAGTCATTAAGATAGCAATTTTTAGATATTCAAGGGAAAATTTCTTATGTTTTGTTGCAAACATTTAAGATCAATCATCATGGAAAGGTAATCAACTCCATTATTACTTGTTTCATTACATTCTTTTATCATTTTGGTTTAATTACCTAAAAGGGGTTTGACCAAGGCAAACCCTCATGCCCTAACATTCAACATTTCTCTCTCTGGTCTTGTGTGTTTGCAGATTTAGGCTCTTGAAAGCTTAGAAATCATTTAATATTGCATTGCAAAGTTGTTCAAGTCATCTCTTCATTGGATAAGGAAAAATATCAACAAAAAGCTATTTTTAGGCTCAAATCCAACAATTTCAAAACAAGACACCTAAAAAAGTAGAAAGTGTAGACCAGAAGCTCCAGATTCCACCTTTGAATATTCAAAAATTAAAAAGTGGACTCATTTTCCATGGGTGGTGAATGAGTCCCATTTCTAGGTTAGTTTTTTGTTTTTTACATTTTTAGACACCCATTTTTCTGAAATAGGTTCTTGAATAGTTTGACAAAACTGGGACTAATTCACCCAGAATGGCAAATGAATCCATTTAGGCCTAAAATAAGCATCAACAGCATTCTAGAAGTCATTTCCAATCACCATCCATATTCCAAGTGTACACTTTCAATGTCTTCCATTTCTATTTAGTTTTGTTCACATTTCCAAGTATTTCTGCATTACACAATGTGTTTTCAAACAAGTGACATTTCTCAGGTTTTCCATACTTAATCAATCAATTTCATCATGTAGATGCATTTAGATCATTGCATTCAATCTTAAATTCATCATTCATATCTTAGATTTGTTGATATGTTTTCTGCACAACAACAACTCAGAGAGAATGTAATATCCTATCTCTCTTGAAAGGTAAACCTCTATCAGTAAGCCTCAAGAGATAACCCCAAGGTCTCTAACATTAGGTCTTGACAATGCACAAACAACTCAGTGATGAATGTGAAAATGTTGGTAATCACAAAGGGCCTTACAAATGGATAATGTTGGAAGTGTACTTTCATCAGATGCAACAATATGGTGATGCTTTTAGTCCTAAAATGAACCCAAATTCAAAATAAGCAACAAAAGAGATAAGGGTTTTAGAGACATTTTTAAGACTAAAACCTAAGATCAATCACAACAATGATCAATCCTGCAAATGGATAGATCCCCAATGAAACTAATCTCTATTTGATCAAGGGAAAGCCTACAACTCTATAGAAACAGTGCAATCTTCTAAGGAAACTAAAGATTTTCAGACTTTGAACATTCATTCACATACCCAATAACTAGCGCAATGTAAACAAGCATCCACAATTGAACTTAGCACAAAATAAGGCCCAGACTAACTTTACACAGCAAATAACAATCAGCAAATTGCTAAAAGTATGGACCAGAGATTGATCAACATCATTAACATTTTACCATTATTGCAAAAAAATCAAAATATAACATCTGACATTGAGAATTGAGAACAAGAAACCTTAAACTGCCAAAGTGTAACACAAAGCTTGCCAAATCAACAATCCAATTGCATTAACTTCTCTAGCATTACATAACAATTTCTAGTGTCCCCTCTCTCCTACAACTACTGACTTCTCTAACTTGGCCAATTCTGGCTTTTATAGCCTTTAATTAGCTCTCCTAACCCCTAAATTTGACCCCTTTACAAATGAGAAGGCACTTGCCTTTAATAGAAAATTACATTTTTAATGAATGGTCGGGATTAAATAAATCCAATGGCTGCAATTGCACTTCTAGAAGCATCAAGCTATTACATTTAATTTGGGAGCTCATGGTACATCATCATCCAATTGCATAAAAGCAGTTACATCATGGAATGATGAGAAAACAATATTATGCCAACCTGTCATTAATGGAAATTTTGATTGGATGATGAAATCACCTTCACATGTCTTCTAGAAACTCGTTCTAGCTGTAGACAGTTTGGGCACAGATTCTCATGCAAGTTCCACTTTCAAAATTTGAATTGAACTCTTCCATATTTCCCTTTTGGCACGAATCCATATGCAAGTTCCCCTTTTAATATTTATTTAATCATTTTTAATAGAAACTTTCCATTTTTGAAAAATTTTCATTTTTGGAAATCTTATTTTCAAAATTTTCTGACCATCTCAAGAATTTCATTTTTGGGAAGGTTTTAAATTCTCGGGAAAAAAAATTCCATTTTGAAAAAATGCATTTCGAAAAAAATTCTATTTGAAAAAAAATCATTTTTAAAAAATTTCCATTTTCGAAAACAAAAATTCAAAAAAAAATCTCACTGGAAATTTTTCGGGTTTTGAAGGAATTTCAGGATTTTCTAGGGTCTCAGGATTTTGAGGGGGTCAAGGAATTTTTTGGGAAAATCTTGAGGGAACAGATTTTCCCGGATTTCTTGCAGGGTTGAAATCCCGTAAACCTCATAACACATTTTCTAGAAGGAATTTTTAGAAAGTTCAAAAAGCAACCCTACCTAATTTTTGATCCTCTATCCATAGGTGCAAAAGAGATTTACATATAAGATTGAAAATTCACTTCAAAATCCCCATTTTCAAATTCCAAGATAGATAAATCTCCCCAAGAGCCTCAAAATGTTGTCTTCATCAAACCCAGTCTAGACTTAATCCCAAAATAACCTCCCAAGAAGAGAAAAAACAAAATTCAACCAAGCCAAGGGGTAGAGATGCAAAAGAAAAAAGAGGGTCCTCCCCTCCGGTGGGGCGTGTGTGTGAAAACTACACAACAAATGGCAACTCTGCTGAGAAAATGCTTTAGAGCATTTTGATGATGAACAAGAATCATGAACCCAAAATTTCTAGTTTCGATCTCCCTATTAGAAAAAAAAATCAAAATGCAAGATTAAAGAATTAGAGCCAAACGTAGATTGAACCATAAACTTAAAATTCAAGTGTGTGCAAGTGAGTTCATTTCCCTCCTTGGGCTACTACAAAAACCAAGTTCAATCAAGTTAGGCTACGCAAATGATTCTAACTCCAAAAGCAACCTAGATAGAGCCTCATTGCCAGTCAAGCATCTATAGCCTCAACGAGGTTATCATTGTGATTCTCTCGAACATAGATCTACTGCTAGCTGGGGGTCTATAGCCCCGATAGAGATATTCAGATACCTCTGATAAGTTGAATGCATTTGATGTCGAATATTGCACTTTTCTTGCTTTGATATTCTTTCCTATGTTACTTTTCATTTCAACCTGTGAACAATGAAGTTCACACTCAGGGCTAAGAACCATAGTGGAATTGAAGCAGAAATAAGATTTTTCACCTAACAAGGCCTCACAAAGATCCCAAAACAACCTCGGTATTTTTAATATTTATGAAAGATATAAGATTTCAAAATACTTCAAGTTCAAATCAAACCAATGACCCATCCTCTTTAAATCAAACATTCAGACTGCTTGACGAGAACAAAAGACCTTGACCATCCATTCAAGACACATGCTTAAAGTCCAGCAATGAAATACTCAGAACAATCCTAGATAGTGAATAATTATTGTGCAAGAAAGACACTTCCCCAACCAGAAAATAGAAAAACCCAAGCCATAGAAGCAAAACAACAACCAAACTGAAACCCAAAGCAAACCAAAATCAAGGAAAAGCAATCTAAACTGAAGCAATCTATCCTAAGGAAAACAAAATAGACTAAAGCAAAAGAAAATCAGAGCAAGCTGCATTTATTCAAATCAACATTATGTACAAAGAGACTCAAAGTGACTCATGATCAGATAAGGTGAACTGATTCCCACCCTCATATGGTTAATCAATGCATGGACAAGCAACAAGGTGATGGTAATAGTCCTCAAGAATGCAAAATCATCTTTATATTCAGCAAAATAAGGGTCAATAATGCAACATTCAAACTCAACCTCATAATCAGGAATGATTAGCAATTGAGGCAACTCATTGAAACCATGATCAATCCATATGCAAGTTGTCTTTCCTAAACCTCCATAATCAAATTGATAAGATTCATAATTTCTAGTAAAGAAAGAAACAACCTAATTTTTTTTTGTTGTAGACTAAATGTGGTATTCATCATTCTTCAATTTTGAAGAGCTGATATCTATGTCATCAGGAGGCCTCCAGTGATGGTACAACAATTCCCTTGTGTTGGAAACATGCAAAACAAAATTGGAGGCATCACTATGTAGTGCAAAGTGAAACTCAGATTGAACAAGTCCAAAATTATCAACATGGAATTTTTCACCTGTTGGAGTATTTCCATGAGAAATTAGTGAGGAAATTGTACAAGTCTTGTCATACACAACAAATTTCTCAGTAGGATTCTCATGAAGAAGCGTCATAGGCTGGCCTTTAAGCACATTTTCACTTGTAGCTGTGTGATCATTCCCATCAATAGTGATTGGAACATCTTCATGCTTAGCATCATTTAGATTTTCCTACACATTAGTATGAATCACATCATCCATCTCATCTTTAATGCATGAAACCTGTGAATTTTCAATGTTCAGTTCATCAATAGATAGAAGAAAAATAGAATTTGATAATTGAAAAGACTCCCTAAATTCTTCCTCTGTTGGCATTGGTTTAGGCTCTTGATCACAATCATCAGGAATGTTGATCACTCCATTAAGTGCTTCCTCATGTTCTTCAAGGCATTCATCAGCAATTTGTTGAAATTCTTCCATTGGAGTGTTTTATGTATCCCTCGAATGTTGTGGTAGTTGTATTTGTTCTTCCACTTCTTTTATGGCTGTCTGGCACTGGAAGCATGTGAATTCTGAATGCCCTTCCTCATGTATCCTGCACCAAGTTGGTAACAACAAGTCCTCTAGGTGGACTCTATAACTCAAGCTTGACCAATCTCTCATAATCCTGGAAACAAACTCTTCATATCTAGTCTGTATTGAATCTTCATCCTGAATGGGAGGAACTTGCATGGTAACTCCTTGTAGCTCATCCTCCACTGTACTTTCAAGAATCTAACTACCCTTTATAATAACATCCTCCTTGATCTTTATAGGTGGCTCTTCACTTGAATTTTCCTCTATTAACTCTAATGCCTCAGATTTGCATTCCTTATAACCAGTCCCTTCTAGAGCCACCTCAACATCAACTACAACATCATCTCTAGATTTTGAACTTGTTGGCCTCTCTGTAATGCATTCCTTGTCTAACTTTTCTTTCCACTCTAGGTATCTTCCAACTTTAGTGATGGAATCCAAACATGAGCGACAAGTGAACTTTGAATTGGCTGCATTATGAACTCTGCACCATTTGGATGAGATGAAATCTTGTAAACACTTACCACCAACAAGTTGATCTTCAACTATCTGCATAAATGCCTCGAATTCAACATCAATAAACCCTAGATCTGTAGAGGCTAATGGTTTAGGCAAGTTCTACATGAAAATACCTCTTTTGTAAAATCCTCTTGATTTGGCCCAAAAATTCTAAGCATCCCAACTCATTGTGCCTACAGGTATTATGAACTATGCACTTGTCTAACAATGCATAGTGATGCAAACCCTTACTATTCTAGAGATCCAATCTCTTATTCAAAGACTCAAAAAGTTGAGGAAAATCAATTTGAAGACTATTTATGTTATGAAAAAAATAATATTGCTTTTCCATCTTGACTCAGAACTTGTACTTTTTAGATTTAGAGACCTATCATATCAGATTTTTAGTATAAAGGCTCATCCAACTTCGAGCAATGTCACCTTCATTCGCCCTCCTTCTAGCGCCAACATGTTGATGATGTTTTCTACATAGCAACAATTCATGCAGAATGTACTATCCTATCTCTCTTGAAAGGTAAACCTCTACCAACAAGCCTCAAGAGATAACCCCAAGGTCTCTAATGTCAGGTCTTGACAATGCACAAACAACTCAGTGATAAATGTGAAAATGTTGGTAATCACAAAGGGCCTTACAAATGAACAATGCTGGAAGTGCACTTTCATCAGATGCAACAATATGGTGATGCTTTCAGTCCTAAAACTAACCCAAATTCAAAATAAGCAGCAAAAGAGATAAGCGTTTTAGAGAGATTTCTAAGACAAAAACCTAAGATCAATCACAACAATGATGAATGTTGCAGATGGATAGATCCCCAATGAAGCCAATCTCTGTTTGATCAAGGACAAGCCTACAACTCCATAAAAATGGTGTAATATTCTAAGGAAATTGAAGATTTTCAAACTTTGAACATTCATTCACATACCCAATAACTAGCGCAATATAAACAAGCATCCACAGTTGAACTTAGCACAAAATAAGGCCCAAACTAACTTTACACAACAAATTAAAATCAACAAATTGCTAAAATTATGGACCGGAGATTGATCAACATCATTAACATTTTACCATTATTGTAAAAGAACTGAAATCTAACATCTGGCATTGAGAATTGAGAACAAGAAACCATAAACTGTCAAAGTGTAACACAAAGCTTGCCAAATCCACAATCCACTTGCATCAACTTCTACAACATTACATAACAATTTCTAGTCTCCCCTCTCTCCTATAGCTACTGACTTCTCTAACTTAGCCAATTCTGGCTTTTATAGCCTCTAATTAGCTATTCTAACCCCTAAATCTGACCCCTTTACAAATGTGAAGGCATTGGCCTTTAACAGAAAATTACATTTTTAATCAATGGCCGGGATTAAATCAATCCAATGGTTGTAATTGCACTTCTAGAAGCATCAAGCTATTATATTTAATTTGGGAGCTCATGGTACATCGTCATCCAATTGCATAAAAGCAATTACATCATGGAACGACGAGAAAACATTATTATGCCAGCCTGTCATTAATGGAAATTTTTATTGGATGATGAAATTACCTTCACATGTCTTCTAGAAACTCCTTCCAGCTATAGACAATTTAGGCATAGATTCTCATGCAAGTTCCACTTTCAAAATTTGAATTGAACTCTTCCATATTTCCCTTTTGACACGAATCCATATGCAAGTTCCCCTTTTAATATTTATTTAATCATTTTTTAATAGAAACTTTCCATTTTCAAAAAAATTTCATTTTTGGAAATCTTATTTTTGAAATTTTCTATCCATCTCAAGAATTTCATTTTTGGGAATGTTTTAAAATTGGAAAAATTTCCATTTTGAAAAAAATCCATTTCAAAAAAAAAGTTTTGAAGAAAATTTCCATTTCTGGAAATTTTCGGGTTTTGAAGGAATTTTGGGATTTTTAGAGGTCTCGGGATTTTTTGGGAAAATCCTGGGGGAATGGATTTTCCCGAATTTCCTGCAGGGTCAAAATCCTGTAAACCTCATAACTTTTTTTCTAGAAGGAATTTTTAGAAAGTTCAAAAAGCAACCCTACCTAATTTTTCATCCTCTATCCATAGGTGCAAAAGAGATTTACATATAAGATTGAAAATTCACTTAAAAATCCCCATTTTCAAATTCGAAGACAAACAAATCTCCCCTAGAGCCTCAAAATGTTGTCTTCATCAAACCCAGTCTAGACTTAATCCCAAAATAACCTACCAAGAAGAGAAAACAAAATTCAACCAAGCCAAGGGGTAGAGATACAAAAGAAGAAAGAGGTTCTCGGCCTCAAGTGGGGCATGTGTGTGAAAATTGCACAAGAAGTTTGAGTGAACCACCTAGATTTTGTGTGTGGGATCTATCTCTTTCCATTAGGTGAAAGACCCTAATTGAGAAAAAGAGACTTAACATTCCATACACTTTAAAATCTATAGTTTAGAGGTAAACCCCTCTCGAGGGCCAGTAGAAACTGCACCTACAAAAGATACCCCTCTAGTTGCTCATACGTTATTTGAGTCCCCGAGTTTTAAGGTAACTAAGGTCGCAATAACCCTAGCCTGGCTAGAAGATTCACTATCCCAAAAAGGGAAAGCTATATAGTCTAGCTTTCCTAAGCAAGACATGGATGGTCAATTTCTATAGAGGACTTTAACTTGTAAACCTAAGAAGCTAAATACTACTGCTAGGCTTATAGATGACACATAATCAGGGACACTCCAATTCAAAATTACACACCCTTCTGTGTAGAGAGACATTTCTCAAGCTGCAGCAAATGGCTTTGAAGTGAATAGGGTAAACCCTGGTCCTCCTACTAGGGATGGTGATGTTTGTATTTTTCAAGTATCAACAGCCAAGATGGTTGAGAGATCAAATAAAGATAAAGAAAGCAAAGATGAATTGAAATCTCAGGTTCAAAACATGACTACCTATTTAAAATCTATTTTTGAGGTCACTCCACAACCTATTTCCTAGGTAGATGCTTATGTTGAATCTCTTACTATGGTTGGAAAGGAAGCCGTAACTAAAATCAAAAGTAGTCAAATTTTAAGTTGGGTTGTAGATGATTGGAATGAATCCCTCATCAAGAAGGGAAACCTTGTCATTTTTGAATCCTTTAAACACTTCCAAGAGGAAAATACTCTGAAATCCACCTTAGGGGATGAAACCATGGCTATTGAAAAGGAAGAGAAATTGTGGGTTAGTTATCAAACTAAATTGAAGTTATTGATGAGCTCAGATATGGAAAATCTAGCTGTAGATCAAATCATACATAATGCTTCAAATACTTGCTACCTATCATGGACTAAAGGAGTATCATGGAAATTGTAGGTTGTCAAACAAAGCTTAAAAAAGCTCAAAGAGATCATCGATGAATGTTTCACCATTTTAGATGAGGCATTGAACACCTTAGTAGCTCTTGGTCTGCTTTCGGATAAAGATGGAATAGGGGACAATGTAGACACTAGAAGCTTAACAACTAATTTCTAGAAAATGGTTAACGAAGCTCCTGACTTACCCACTCTTAATGCTAAATACTTACAAAAGCTAAGTGAATTACACCTTGTATCATCTTAGGCGATGGATCTTATGGAGGCTTGCAAATAGCATATGACAATAGCTAAAGATCTTCATTTGACATGGAAGGTGAGGATGAAAAATGTAACTATTCCTTAACATAAAGACCTGATGCATATCCTTAAGACTTTCTTAGCATGGTGTAAGAGACCTTTTGTGATTCAAGAAGATAGAAATGAAGTGACACGATCATAGTTGCATGGATCCTCTTTGTTTCTTTTACATGTCTTTTGTTAATTGGCTATGAACAGGAAGAGCTGGGACTCATCCGCCTATTTAAATTGTATCTATTTTCATATGCTCTCTCTAGACATTTTTCACAAGTTTCCTCAGTACTATTGAAAAATGAATTACTATTTTGTCTGTGTAATTTGGTGGAGTTAATCTGAGTTCTTAAATATTTGTGTGTTATAAAATGCTTGCATTATGGCTTGGTGTGCCAAGCCTGAGGCTTGGCCACAACGAGCCCATAACATGAGTGCATTATAACACACTCACATTATGATCTATTTAAAGCAAAAAAAAAGATGAAGTCATTCTTGCATTTGACTATGTTTATTCTCTTTCCCATGACCAAAACCCCAATTTTCCACTCACGCATTTTGTGAGGAGGTATTTTGCAAAATTATTCATCAACGATTGTTGTTTCATCACGAGGATGTTACCACATCAACGAGGAGGTGTGAGAGGTAATGATTGTTTGTTTTTTGTTTTTAATTTGCTAGTTTTAGGTTGTTTTTTATATTTATTTTTTAAATTTGTAGGAGATGTTAATCAACCACATCCTCAATCTCCTCCACCAATCCCTCAACATCCTCCTAGCACTCAGAAAAACTTAGTGAGTGAAATTGAGAACAATAAAAAAAAAAATTGAGGATCTAATCAAGAGGTTGAACAATCCAAATAGTTCAACTGCAGAAAGAATGACCCTGGAAACTTCACTGAAAGAAATATTAAAACATGTAGATTCAATTAGAAAAAAATTAACTAGTTGGAAGGATAGGAGGTAGGTGGCTAGGGCTTATTACCAAGATAAGTTATCATATAAAGATGTAAAAGATTTGAAAATTACAAAAGGTGATTTGTGTGCATTATTCACTGACCCATGGTCAAATGCAAATCTTACCCTCAATGAGAAGATGTTTCCTATTCATTCGTGCCACCACCAAGAGATTAGGAATTTCTTTTGGGATATGTGGTACATGGTTTTTGATGATCTGCCATGCAATAATTATAAATTTTTGTAGTATTTCCTTAGGAAACTATACTGTGAGTTCATCTTGAACAATATCCCAAATTATTTTGATATGAGGGACTTCCAAGGGAGAGTTGGGGGGTCGGCTCAAGATAGAACCAATGCACAACAAGATCCTATGTGGCAAGGGAGATGACCTATCCCTAGGCCACCTCATGAGCACATCATCATCCCTTCTATCACAAAGAAGAGTGTAAACATAGAGACTTTGTAATCCATTGACTCTTTGACCCAGAGTGTCATCCAACATGCTAGCCCTATTCTACAATGCCATCCAGGGGAGTCTTCGAGTGGTGGGATTTGATCCCATTTGTGTTAATCTTTTGGGGTGACTTGTTCATATGACCCCAACAAAAATTAGGAGGCTACTACATAGGATCCATTTGCAGTTATGGAGATGGCAAGGGAAATTGACATTTTTCATGAGGCCTATGGAATTGATACTCAGGTAAAAGTTAGCATGTTCATTGAATTTAATTTATTAAATTTCAATTTTTAAATGCAAGATTAACTAATTTAGTTTTATGATTTTAATAAAATTGTAGGGTCACAGTGTTGATACTAGATATACCATCCCTACACCTACATATTTATCGATTGCACCTATCATTGAGGTATGTAACAAGTAAACAACTATAAATTTATTACATGTTAGTAGCATTTTTTTACGAATGGTATTTTAATATATGATTTTGGATGTTGAATTGGATACTATTGGAGATTTTGAGGGAACACCTCCCAATGCCAATAAATTTAGTCAAACCTACACCTAGGTAATAGAATAAAGAGTTTAACTAATGAATTGTACTTAATAGATTTGTGTAATTTATATTCATATTGTTGATTATGTTGCATTGCACATCTTTCAAACTCAAAGCATTACTTCACATTCCATACCTAATAATTACATGTTGATAGATGACAAAATTTCAACTACAATATAGTTATTTAGAAATTCAACTTAAGTAGTGATGCAATTCATTCACATAGCATAAGTAATGAGTCTAGGAGAAGCTTCCAATTGCATTTTCTTGTCATGGAATTCTATGAGACCACTTTTTATTAAGGAATATTTTCAAATAGTTCACTACCTCTTCTATGCTATGGATGCTTGGAAGGAATATATGAAAGAATAATAGTAAGAAATAACATAGACAAGGCAATGAGTTGTTTGAAAAAATTGCCTCAAAGAAATGGGACCATCTCATGGTGATGTCCATCACCATGAGACCTAATTTATTTGAGGTACTTTTTCAAATAGCTCACCGCCTTTTCTATGCTACCACATTTTCCATACATGTCTACCAAAGAATTTTATCAAATAGTTCATTTCCTCACTGCTATGGCTAAAATTTTAAAAAAGATCATTTCCAACAAACTATGGATGCTTGGAAAAAATCTATCAAAGCATAATAGTAAGCAATAGCATAGACAAGGTAGTTAGTAGTTTGAAAAAAAATCAAAGAAATGTGGTCTCATGGTGATGGAATGCCATTCCATCACCATGAGACCAAATTTCTTAGAGGAATTTCTTCAAATAGCTCACCATCTTTTCTATGATACCACATTTTCCATACATTTGTACCAAAGAATTTTATCAAACTACTCACTTCCTTGCTACTATGGGTAAAAGCCTAAAATAGGTGCTTTCCAAAATACTATGGACGCTTGGAAAAATTTCTATCAAAGCATAATAGTACACAATAATATCATAGAGAAGGAAATGAACTATTTGAAAAAATTCTTGAAAGAAATATGGTTTTATGGTGATGGAATGCCATGATGTGCATTTGTTTGTAATGGCATTCCATCACCATGAGACCCCATTTCTTTGAGGAATTTTTTCAAATAGTTCACTACCTTCTCTATGCCACCACAGTTATCATACATGTCTACAAAATAATTTTGTCAAATGGTTCATCGGGTTGCTATTATGGGTAAAAGCCTAAAAACACATGCTTTCAAACAAGATATGGATAGGGAAAATAGTAAGCATGATAATCAGAAATATATAGTTTAATAAGTACTCAAAATTTTGTTCATTATCTCATACATTATAAGTCATGATGTGGATCGCTATTGTAGCTTTTTTGATTGAATATTTTTTTCTTTTTTCAGATGTTGCAAGTGGAGACACCTTTGAATGTTTAGATGGAAATGGGCATTGGTGTTTCATCTGCTATAGAATCCTCAATGGCTCTGATAGGGGAGGTATGAGGAAAATTACTAAATTTTAATTTGCATTCATTGTTATAAATGTTAATTGGTGAAAAAAAAACCATTATTTATTCATAGTTTAATTTATAGTTGGATGGTTTATACAGGGCTTCAACACACCTGAGCATGGTCATTTGAATATTTCCCTCATGAAGAGTGATCATCAGATGGGGGTAAGTTATTATTTTGTTAAATATATCATTTTTTAATGCAATTTCATATACTAATGTCTTTACTTATTATTGTAATAGATAAGACTTCACCAAGACCTAAACATTAGGAGCAGTAGGAGCACTCCTCAACTATAACATAAATGAGTGATAGGTGTATTTCCATCTGATCAACAAGGAAAGGGCAATAGTCTATTTTGTACCTATATTTTATACTTATATCGACATATATTGATGTATTCCTACATGTATATTTGGTTAATACAAATCTATATTATCAATGTTGTCAATATTTACATTATAAATCCATGGTTCAATAGACGAGTTATGTGTATTCAAGTGTATTCTTTACAAATTATGTGTTTACTTTGTGACTTATGTGTATTCCAATGTATATTTTTTAACTTACGTGCTTTCATGTGTATACCTTGTATTCATGAATATACTTTGTATGAATTTCCATATACTATGTATTCGTGTGTATACTTCAAGGCTTATGTGTTTTTGAGGAATTGTGCTTCCCTTATTCACATGTACATGCTTGACATATTCACATGTATATTTATTAATTGGTTAGCCATATCATTGATCATTGTTGTCCTTTATGGTTTGTCTTGAATATTAATTTATTGATACTAAAAAACTTTATTAGTCAATGTTAAACAACTTCACTATTTCTAGGAATGTTAGTAGAGTTACAAATTCTAAAATTACACAAATTGAATAAAAAAGATTAACTATAAATAAATGAGCTGATTATTCACATGATAATTGATGAAGAATGAGTATAAAATATATCAGGAGATGAGTCTTCCAGAATGGCAACTACCAACTAGAAAATAGGCAAAGCATTCCTAATACTTTGAAAGTAATAATCCACCCAAAATTGTAATGGGAGAGAAGTGATCTAGAGAAAGGAGGCCTTCAATTACCAATCATAAATTCAACTGATTTCAACAAGCGTTCAAGCTCCAAAACCCTAACTAGGGTGATTCCACTCACAACTTCACTATTTGCCTTGTAGGTTTGTAGGCCTAGTTTCTTGGATCTATCTCACAACTCCACTCTCAAACCCATTAACCAATAATATTTTTATACACCGTTTAAGCTATACCAAAACATATCTCAAAAGCTCATATAAATCTTTTGGAACAAATCCCTCAAATTGATGCTTCTATGATGTCCCCTTAAGCCAAATAGGCCTAATTTACAAAGCAAGCTTCCTCTAAACAATCTTCCAACCCCAAATACATATGGATAGTAATTTACTAGTCTATAAAACCACCAAATCTACAAATCTTAGCCAGTGAACCACTCACTAAGTCATCTTTATACAAAACCCTCATTTTTAGCAAGTTACAAAGGGGTTTACTAAAAATCCCACTTCTCAACTTCTTTACACTTCACCAATGCATCAAACATGTTTCAAATGGCCTACGAATTCTTAATCCATCACCAAAATTTTCTGCCCCAATATTTTTCCTAACCTACCCACCTTTAACCATCAAATTTCACTCAATACATATAAATTTGACAAATAGGGCATCATTCCCAAACCCCAAAATGACCTCTCCTTCTCCCAAAACTATTCAATCAACTAAATCCTACCATATTAGGCCTATTCCACTCAACTATAGGAGTTACAGTCAGTGAAATAGGCCATAATCACATTTTTATGTCTTCAAAACATTAAAATTGGAGTTTCAGACCCACCTACAAGGAAAACTCAATAAGATTCTACAACCCCAATAGAAATGCCTCTAACTCGATGAAAATGATAGATATGACACTAAAAAATAAATTCAAATCAACTTGGAGTCACCATCATGACATACAGGCCATGCAACTACTCTACAACAACAATATTCAATAGAGGGGCAACTACACTACTTGCAATTGGATGTAGAGCATCATACCAAACCCCTCAACACCATCATTTCTTCAAGGGATTTCAATCCCAAAAAAAATATAGAGAAGATCAAATTCTTAATTCACTTTCTTTTCCCTCAAAACCTCATGTAGCTTCTTTTGATCCTTCAATTCTACAAGACTTCAAGATATCAAGTTAGCATTCTAATTTCAAAAAAATCATGTTCCATTAAATTAAATAAAACTCAAATTAGGACCTTCGAAAACAGTCCTCTCATTCAACATTCGCATCTTTACAAAATTTATCAAGTTCAACAAACTCAGTAAGCCATATCATCAGTACACCAATATGTCTCATTCTTCAAGGCAACAAAACATTTATTAGATTGCAATCCAACTCATCCAATCTCAAAATGTTTGTATGAAACAATATCCAAACTTTTAAATCACTGCAAATAGTTCACATTCTCTTCAAACACCAATTCAATCAACTTACTCTACAAGGAAAACCAACATCAACCCAAACCTTCTTGCCATAATCAATTATCAAACCTTAAGACACAAGGTTCATCTTGTTTTGATTGAAACAATTTCAATACATCAGCATATAAACATTAGATCTGCATATTTTGTATTCAAGACACCATTTAAGCATATTAAACTCTTAAGCCCAAATCACCATACCATAAAATTTGCTTTCACAACAATGTCCAAACATAGATACAACTCCAATACCACTGTACAAATAAATCCAAACACAATTATCACTGTTACATCAGGGATCTATCTATTATGAGTTCATAACACTATTTGTCAAATAAGATTCCATAGCCTAAAGTGGGTAAATCCCTCAACCCAATGCAAATTACAAAAGCTAAACACAAACTTAGAACCACTTTACTACCCTCATCAACATAACAAAGACTTTCACTGATTTATTTTTAAAAAACTAATAGATCCTTGGACTATGCACTTAAACAGGCTATTAGAATATGCTTTCTTTACAAAGGAGACCCCCCTTAGATTACTCAAATCACTTTACAAACCACAAATAGTCTCTATTGACACCATAAAACTTTGGATTTCATCACCTTTAAAGATTGAAAAGCTTAGACACTGACTATTCTACCAAACCCTTGATTTTAGGGTGAAAATCATCAAAAACAAGCAGGGTTTGTGAATATCACCCTTACAAACCTCCAATGCTCCAACCCATCACTAAAACATGCTTCATTATGTCTTCCAAAGCATTTGACACTATTTTTAGGGTCATGCACATGGTATTTCTTCTTTTCCTTGTTTGAAACCAACAATTTTGAATGGAAAAACTTAGTTTTTGTCTTGAATCAACATCATATTCTTGATTTTTGGTCTTCTACTATCCTTCCACCATAAACAAACACTAAACACATAAAAAGACTCCTATTTCAATCCATCCTATTGACCTATTATACATACATTGATGGGATGGAGGTCATATTCTTTAAAGGACTCTCAAACCCTATTTTTGAGGGTTTACGAGATTCTTGTTCTCAAAACCTCCTAAAACTAAAATAGCCTCTTTAAAAAACCTCTAGAAGATAAATGATTCACTATCCTATTAAAACTAAGAAATTGATAACCTTAAGATCTCAATACAGTCCATACAGGGGCTGATAAAAGAAGAATACTCAGAATTTGACAAAATAGAGTTCTTTATTACACAACTTTGTTCACAACAATACAATCATCTCCCTTTTTCCATGCCATAAAATACATGTATTTAAAAGATATTTCTCCTTCATAATAACTATATTCAAATTTTCCATCAGTCAAAACTACCCTTTTAACTCTTAATATTCATTATCTCCCTATTTTGATCAATTTAGACAACATTGCATTATTGCAAGTTTTACATTATTTTTCCACATTGACCCCCTAGAACTTACCCATAACCTTAAATGCATTCAAATAAGACCTCATATTAACTTTTACATCATTTTTCGATTACATTTTTTGATGAACTAATGACCTTTACAATGCACTTTTGAACATTCATCTTTTTACAAATTTGAAAAACATTTGATGACCAATGTGCTCCTGCACCATACAACCAACCAACAAAACTTTCCAAGTCCCTTGGAAACACATACTACATCATCTTCACTTCTAACTGCAAAAAAAAATTCAATCTTCCTTGTTCTACTTCTTCTTCATCTACATTTTTCTTTTCCTTGTCTTCATCACTTGTCTTCATCTTCTCTTTGCTTTCTCTTGTCATCTTCTTTCTCCATCTCTAGCTTCATCTCTTTGCTTTGTACCTTTCTGAGTCTTCATTATCAGGTTCTAAAACTATTTTCTCTTCCAAAAGGACATAAGACTATCCTTTTCATCTCTTCTCCAACTCTTTGCTTACCCAAGGACACAGGATTGTCCTTGCACACTTTCAACCAAAGACACAGGACTATCCTTGCAAACTACTTCTTCTCCTCAGCAATCATCTTTCATTATTCTCAACTTCTTTTCAACTACTCACATCAATGGAATATCCTTCATCAAAGTTGCAACTCTACTGTGCTTCTATAGATAGGAATCCATCAAGTTCTAACTACAACACAACTTAGCTTGCCTCACCTAGGTGTTCTACTTACTCTTCCCTAGTCTCTTAGACTTTCTCAATGCAGCTTAGATGGATGAGCACCTGCAACCAACCAATAATCTCAACCTACTATCAAAAAAAACTTTAATCCAACCAACCAACAAAACCTTGCTAGCTCTAATACCAATTTTATGTAGAGCATCATACCAAACCCCTCAACACCATCATTTCTTTAAGGGATTTCAATCCCAAGTAGAATCACCTGAGAAGATAAAATTCTTAATTCACTTTCTTTTTCCTCAAAACCTCATGTAACTTCTTTTGATCCTTCAATTCTACAAGACTTCAATACATGAAGTTTGCATTCCAATTTCAAGAAAATCATGTTCCATTAAATAAAAAAAAACAAAAATTAGGAACTTTGAAAACAATCCTCTCATTCACTATTAGCATCTTTACAAAATCTATCAAGTTCAACAAAACTCAGCAAACCATATCATCAGTACACCAATATATCTCACTCTTCAAGGCAACAAAACACTTTTTAGATTTCAATCTAACTCATCCAATCTCAAAATGTTTTTATCAAACAATAACCAAACATAAATCACTGCAAATAGTTCACATTCTCTTCAAACACCAATTCAATCAACTTACTCTACAAGGAAAATTGACATCAACCCAAACCTTCTTTCCATAATTAATTATCAAACCTTAAGACACAAAGTTCATATTTTCTTGATTGAAACAATTTCAATACATCAACATATAAACATTAGATCTGAATATTTTGTATTCAAGACACCATTTAAGCATATTAAACTCTCAAGCCAAAATCACCATGCCATCAAAATCTTCCTTCACAACACTTTCAAAACATAGATACAACTCCAATACCACTGTACAAACAAATCCAAACACAATTATCACTATTACATCAGGGATCTATCTATTGTGAGTTCATAGCACTATTTTTCAAATAAGATTCCATACCCTTAAGTGGGTAAATCCCTCAACCCAATGAAAATTAAAAAATCCAAACACAAACTTAGAACCAATTTACTGCCCTCGGCAACATAACAAAGGCTTTGACTGATTTATTTTTAAAAAACTAACAGATCCTTGGACTGTGCACTTAAACGAGCTACTAGAATAGGCTTGTTTTACAAAGAAGACCCCCCTTAGATTACTCAAAGACCTTTATCAACCACAAAAAAACCTTATTTACACCATAAAACTTGGGATTTCATCACCTTTAAAGATTGAAAAGCTTAGACACTAACTGTTCTACCAAACCCTTGATTTTAGGGTGAAAATCATCAAAAACATGTAAGGTTTGTGATTATCACCCTTAAAAACCTCCAATGCTCCATCCCATCAATGAAATATGCTTCATTGTGTCTTCCCAAGCATTTGAAACTATCTTCAGGGTCATGTATTTGGTTTTTCTTCTTTCCTTGTTTGAAACCACCAATTTTGAATGGAAAAACTCAAATTTTGTCTTGAATCAGCATCATATTCTTGTGTTTTGGTCTTCTACTATCCTTCCACCATAAACAAACAATACACACATAAAAAATACTCCTATTTCAATCCATCCCATCAACCTATTATACCTACACAGATGGGATGGAGGTCATATTCTTTAAAGGACACTTAAACCTTGTTTTTCAGGGTTTACAAAATTCTTATTCTCAAAACCTCCTAAAACTAAAATACCCTCTTTAAAAAATTTCCAGAAGATGAATGATTCACTATCCTATTAAAACTAACAAATTTATAACCTCAGTATCTCAATATAGTCCGTACAGGGGTTGATAAAAGGAGAAAACTTGGAATTTGACAAAACAAAGTTCTTTATTTCACAACTTTTTTCACAAGAATACAATCCTCTCCCTTTCCCCATGCCATGAAATGTCTTTTAAAGATGTTTATCCTTCATAAAAACTATATTCCAAGTGTCCATTAGTTGAAACTACCCTTTTAACTCTTAATATGCCTAATCTCCCTGTTTTGATCAATTTAGTAACTTGACAACATTGCATTATTGCAAGTTTTACATTGTTTTTCCACTTTGACCCCCTAGGACTTACCCATGACCTTAAATACATTTAAATAAGACCTCATATGAATTTTTACATCATTTTTCCATTACATTTTGTGAAGAACTCATGACCTTTACAATGCACTTTTGAACATTCATCTTTTTACAAATTTGAAAAACATTTGATGACCAAGGTGCTCCTACAACATATTTGACACTTTTTCCATCAAGTAAAAATTGAATACCACAAGAAAAAAACTCTGAGATAACAAAAATTGAGAGAGGTTATTGTAGGGGGGCCTAACATGATCTTGTAGGCTCAGACTGAAAGTTTGTAAGCATCATGGTTTTGGAATAATAGCTTGTCAAAGATTGTTTCCCTTTTGCACTTTGTTTCCCTTTTGCACTTTGGACCCTTAAGGGATCGATCTGGTTGAACATAGATTAGAGTGATTTTGTGTTTTGAGTACAAAAAAGGACCATGTCTAGCATAAAAATATCTATTCATATGTGTTGGAATAGTTTTTTTGGTCACACAAGTTGTAGAACAAAATTCTCACCACTTTACAACTTTCAACTACTTGCATTTGACAACCATTTCCCCAAGTGAAAATTTTTCACCATGGGAAAATGCCTCCAAGCTAATGAAAACTGAGAGATATTATTGTAGAGGGGCCCAAAATAATCCTATAATATCAAATAAGAAGTTTCTAAGTGTCATAGTATCAAGTAATAGTATGTTGAAGTTTGTAGTCATTTTGCACTTTGGACCCTTAAGGGATCGATCTAGTTGAATGTAGCTCAAAGTGATTCTGGATGTTTGGGTATGAAAGAGGACCATGTATAGTGTAAAAATACCTATTTGGATGCATTGGAATAGTTTTTTTGGTCACATGAGTTGCAGAACAAAAGTTGCACCACTTTGCAATTTTCAACTACTTGCATTTGACAACTTTTTCCCTGAGTGAAAATTCTCCACCAAAGGAAAATACCTCTGAGATAGCGAAAACTAAGATATATTATTTTAAAGGGGCCCAACGTGATCCTATAGAACTAGGGAAGAAGTTTCTAAGTGTCACGGTATACAAGTAATAGTATGCTGAAGTTTACATCCATTTTGCACTTTGGACTCTTAAGGGATCGATCTAGTTGAATGTAGCTCAAAACAATTCCATGTGTTTGGGTGTGAAAGAGGACCATACCTAGCATAAACATACCTATTCGAACCCATTGGACCAGTCTGTTTAGTCACACAAGTTGTAGAATGAAAGTTGCACCACTTTGCAACTTTCAACTACTTGCATTTGACAGCTTTTTCCCCAAGTGAAAATTCACCACCACGGGAAAATTCCTTCAAGATAGCAAAAACTGAGAGAGTTTATTGTAGAGGGGCCCAACATGATCTTATAGGATCAGATGAGAAGTTTCTAAGCATCATCATATCCAAGTAACAGCACGCTAAAGTTTACAGCCATTTTACACACTTTGTACTCTTAAGGGATCAATCTAGTTGAATGTAGCTCGAAGAGATTCCATGTGTTTGGGTGTGAAAGAGGACCATGGATAGTGTAAACATACCTGTTCAAACACATTGGAATAGTATTTTTGGTCATACAAGTTGCAAAATGAAAGTTGCACCACTTTGCAACTTTCAACTACTTGCATTTGACAACCTTTTTCCCTAGTGAAAATTCACCACCATGAGAAATTGCCTCTAAGATAGTGAAAACTGAGAGAGTTTATTGTAGAGGGGCCCAATACAATCCTATAGAATCAAATGAGAATTTTCTAAGCATCATGGTATTCAAGAAACAACATGCTAAAGTTTGTAATCATTTTCACTTTAGACTCTTAAGGGATCGATCTAGCTGAACGTGGCTCAAAGCAATTCCATGTGTTTGAGTGAAAAAGGGGACCATCCTATTGTAAAAATACCTATTCAAACACATTGGGATAGTTTGTTTGGTCACACAAGTTGCAGAATGAATTGCAACTTTCAACTACTTGCATTTGACAACTTTTTCCCCGAGTGAAAATTCGCCACCATGGGAAAAAGCCTCTAAGATAGCAAAGACCAAGAGAGGTTATTGTAGAGGGTCCCAAAAAAATTCCATAAGATCATATGAGAAGTTTTTAAGTGTCATGATATCTGAGTAACAACATGTTTAAGTTTGCAGCCATTTTGCACTTTAGACTCTTAAGGGATCGATCTAGTTGAACGTAGCTTGGAGTGATTCTACATGTTTGGGTGCAAAGGAGGACCATTCATACTATAAACATACATATTCAGATGTGTTTGAATATTATTTATTCACATGAGTTGCAGAATGAAAGTTGCACCACTTTGTAACTTTGCACTGCTTCCATTTAACACTTTTTCCATCAAGTGAAAATTGGGCACCATAGGAAAACCACTCTGAGATAACAAAAAATAAGAGAGGTTATTGTAGAGAGTCCCAATGTGATCTCATAGGACTATATGGATATTTTTTAAGCACCATGGTTTTTGAGTAATACCCCATCAAATATTGCTGCCCTTTTTGTACTTTAGACCCTTAATGGATCGAGCTAGTTGAGCATAGCTCGAAGTGATTTTGCATGTTTGGGTGCAAAAGAGGACCATGCCTAGTGTAAATCCACAAATTTTGATCAAAGAATCACTTCATATGACACTAAAATGTGAAACCCTCATTTTATGCCATTCCAAAGGGATATATTGAAAAACATTATTCTAGGCTTCTACATAGTCAACCAAGGCCTCAAAAACCTTTAGTTATGTTTGCACATGCTTGAAGGTTCATCAAAATCTTCTACCCCCAAGATTTTCTACAACTTCTCTCTTCTAACCATCAAATTTCACTCAAAATACATAGTAAAATCAATCTTCTCCCAATCTTTCCTAAGACAATTTCACTAAAACCCATCATCTAAGCTCAATTTTTAAGCTAAAATTCACCCAATTTCCTTTGACACAGCAACCAAAAACATTCCTAAACATTTTCCCTACTCGTATATCTTAATCCTACATATAATCCTACCATTTTTTAATCATTCCACTAAGCCATAGAGAGAAACAATAGGTGGAATGAGTCATTTATTCATTTTTAGTCTTCAAATCCTTATGGCTGGTTGTACAGACCCACAATTAATAATTTGGAAATAAAATTCTTAAAACTCAATGAATTTGTGTCACTCAAAAGTTAAAACATAGCTAACACCTATCTCTACCAATTGGAAAATATTTTAGGACATAATCCTTTTGTATGGCCAAGTATAATAGTCTACAACGGAAAAATTCAATGAAACACACACAATTACAAGAGAAATCAGGGGATTTTTATTGTTTTTCCTTCACAAAAACCTTCAAAAACCTCTTTCTTTTAGTTCCTAACATATTTAAACCTTAACCAACCTATGATAACTACTCTAACTTCCCTTTGAATTCCCGTGACCATTGTGCTTCTTCAAGTTTACATTTTTTTGCACTTTTTTACATTGATAAGTTTTGATTTTTTGCAATTTTACATCATTTTGACAAATATGCAACATGAACTCCAAAATGACCTCAAAACTAGATAACATGACTTATTACATTATAAATTGGTCTAATATGACCTTATTCAATTAACAGAACTCAAAAAACAAAACTAACTTAAGACTTCCATGAACCAAATTTGCTCAATAACCTTGGTGCCCCTGTACCAAATTTCAATATTTGAGTAAATATCATTACAAGTAAATCTCATTAAAATGCCTTAGGTACTCCATTCTCACATATATTTTACAATTTCACACATAAATTTTATATTCTCTTATAATGTCTACATCGTAGGTGTCATTATGAGGTTAACTTCAAATGAGTAACTTGAGATTCCCTCGCTAAGCTTCATATACTCTTTTATAATGGCTTCAAATTAGAATTGATATTTGTCAAGATCATCAAAATAAGGATGTTGCATTTCTTTTTTGGCTGAAATTCTCTTCAATGGCTCACAAATTAGGATTTTCTACAAGGAGAGACCAATCAATTTTTAGTAGTTTACTTACAAATATGCAAAGTAAAAGAAGAAAAATAAAGAGCATCCAAAATGGAAATGAAATGAAAATAGATGGAAGGCACTTATAGACAAAAAATTCACACCATTTGGTTCCAACTCAGGAACAAGGCATAAATCTTGATGCTTCCATTGAGGATAGGTAGGCTAGTCTCTCAACTTAGTCACTCTTGGTCATACATCTTCACTGGGAGTTCCAAGATACCTATTGCGCACAACACCTCTCATGAATAGAATAACTTGAAATTTGAGATACTCTTTTAATGTCTACATCATAGGTACTCATGATAAGGTTAAATTATAATGAATAACTTGAAATTCCCTCACAAAGCTGCACACGCACTTTTGTAATGGCTTAAAATCATAATTGAGATTTGTAAAGATCATCAAAATAAGGATGTTGCATTTCTTTTCTAGATAAGATTCTCTTAGATGGATCATAAATCTACATTTTTTGCAAGGAGATACAAATCAATTTTTAGCAAGTAACTTACAAATAGGCAAAGAAAAATAAGATGATAGCATTTGCATCAAAGAAATTAATGTGCATACAAGTATAAATTAATAAGAACCAATGTGCATACTTACAAATTAATCCAATGAACTATCTAGGTCTGCTCTACTCTTTATTGTGTCAAGTATTGCCTCATGGTCAAATTCACAGACCTTGCACAAGGTCTTGTTCAAAGGTGTACCTCCATATTTAGTCAAATAAAAATTGGATGCCACAATAAGGTTCAATAATGAAGAGTCTTATGATTTGTTTCAAATTCCTGAAACAACCAATGTTTAACACTCTTATGTGGGTACCTTCTAAGCCACGTTCTAGTAACAACAACTTAGCCTGTAGGGTATTCGATATTTTCTCCATCTATAATTGGGGCCTTCAATTTATTTTTGGCCTCAACATAATGAAACAAGTAATAGTTTTTCCCCTCTTCATTTTCTTCATCTGCAATAACTACATAAACATTCTCTACATTGATATGTGCAACATACCTCTTGAAATTAGTCAACACTACCAATACACTACAAAGTAAGATATCAATATGTAATTTCAAAAACTAAGCAAGTAGATATATTACCTAATTGAACTAGATCTGATACATGGTCAAAGTTGACCGATGATTCCATATGTGTTAGTTACAATGTTGTCGAAGGGTGATACGTTTCAAGTAGGCTAAGATAACTTTTCAACCATTTGTCAACCCACTCCCCTAACTCACAATCATTCCAAGATTGTATTGTACATGAAGAACAAAAGCATGCCATATTTCGTGTATCAATACTCCATGAACTTGTATTTGAGCTAAGGAAAGAGTGTAGCTCACTTGATCATGTTAGTGTACAAAAATCCGCATATGTTGCAATGTTAGTATCATCCATCAACCAAAAAAATCTATGAACTAAAGATGTACCTTCATTACCTAGACCCATTGAAGCATTACACCACTCGACAATTGATCTTTCATCTATTAACTTTGCAATGTCTTTATACTTTAACTCTTCTTGTGCTAATGTTCTTTTCATGCATACTCTTGCACCATCATGCTCCCCCTTTGCATTCCCAGCCTCACAAAAGTTCCACATATGTTGAACACCTATAATGACATGCATCCTACTCAACCAGTAGAACATGCACGAGTTCTTGAACTGTGTTGCACAGTTATTTGACCATATTATATGTAGACTGTATGTTATGCCCCTTTGATCCAAATCACTATAGAACATTTGGAAGCAACCTTACATGAACTCTAGATAATTTTTGTGATCATCACTAATATAAAAGTGATACTCACTCAATACCTTCCTTTGGTCCTCTATACTATCAGCTACATGAATGAATGCTATTTGTACAAATATCGAAACTTATGTGGAGTTGTAATACTGTGACTATACCTCATGCTATGGTTGTAGAGTGTAGTTCTTTACAAATTCAACCACTAATTCTATGCTACCAACTGGAAAGGTGTCCTTGCATACCTTAAATTGCATGTCCATCCATTTGGCTCTATGGGTATGCCTTGCATACTCACACTATATTGTCACGAAACATGGACATAAATTGATATACTGGAATCTTCTAAATAACCAAATCACACCTTTTGTTGCTTGAGACCCATGTTTTGAAATGTATGGAACTGTTTTATACTTCCTAAACTCTACTAGTTTCTCTACCACCTCATCTGTGCTTTTCATATGTTGACATACTAGCATACATTGCAAGCCACTACAATGCTCGCATGAACCATCCATGCATGCTATCTTATATAATATTTGGCCATCCTCTATTTCGCATAAAAATTTGATAAGAACTCCTTTAAAGATTTTGGTGGGGCTTCTATGCCACAATCATGTAAAACATTGTTATTATACAAATCTAAACATATAGAATGATAAACATCATAATGGTTAGAGAATTCAATATGTAGTCTACAGCAACAAGTATTGGGTATGTGCAAGATCATCATGGAAAAAACAGACCCTTAAGTGGCAATGAAAATTCAAAAAAATCAGAGTTAGGCAACTTGACATAAAAATTTGAATAATTTATCTATATTATTTCAAAAATATGTAAGAATAGAATATGTGGAAAATTGAATGTAGTTTCTAAACTACTAATTTTATTTTTTTTTAAAAGTCTATTTGGTGAAAAATTGAAATTTCAATGCAAGAGTACTTAAATTTCGGGGAAAAAAGTAGGTGTCTGTCTAACCACCCTAACCACAACAAAATGATGATATTTTTTTATAAGATTTTAGATATAAGTAGAGGACTCATGTTTGGATGTGACGCATATTTTTTTGTAATTTTTTTCCAAGTAAATAATTAATTATGAATTTTTTATTACAATTTTTAAAAAATATAAAAACTCGTATGTCTGACCACCTTAACTTGGTTAGAACTTCATAAAATTCATTTTTTTTAATCTTATAGCATGTGAAGCATATAATGTGATGCATATTTGGATTCAAAAAGTATGATATCATTTGAAAGTTATAGATGTTTTTCAATCAGCCTATCAATCAGGACTTTAGTCGTAATTCTAATAGAAAATAAATAATAATTATTTATTAAATTCAAAGTAAAGAATAATTTATATTGGTGGAAAGTTGAGTCTCCTCTACAAACCCTTTTCGTTTCATCAATTTTGGCTAAAAATAAAGCCGTCAGCCACATGGACGAAGTCTAAAAAAACAAGGTGAGTTGTCATACACATTTTTTGCGTTGACTTCTTAGGATTGGCATGTCCAAGCCAAATACCAAAGCAAGCCTGAGGTTAATTCCAAGGCAATAAATTATTTGTCAGAAATATTGAATATCCATTTCAAATCGGATATCCATTTAGAATCAGATATCTATTTAGAATCGGATATCCATTTTGAATCGGATATCCGATTTGATCCATATATGATTATAAAAAATGTTTTACACTTTATAATAGATGATTTAGAATTAATTTTTTTATAGTTTATTTTAATATATCTAGTTTAGAATATGCAATATAGTTTATAATTTAATATATAATATATTATATTATTATGTATAATATTTAAATATTATTTCTATATTTTAGTTAATGTATATATATATTACTAATATATAAAATATTATATAACAAATTAATATTACTAACATATAAAATATTTAAATATTATCTCCTTTGTCTCTCCACTCTACCCTTAGCCCTCTACCCTTAAACCTTAAATCCTTAAACCCTTAAACCCTCTACCCTCTATCTATCTCCCATTCCCTCCCTCTCTCTCTCTCTCAAGACTCTCCCTCATCCCCCCTCTCCCTCTCTCAGGTCTCTCTCTCACTCACTCCCTCTATCTCCATCTCCACTACCCTTAACCCTTGAACCTTCTACCCTCTATGCTTAACCCTTAAACCTATATCTCTCTCCCACTCCCTCCCTCCCTCCCTCTCTCTCAAGTATCACCCTCTTTCCCCCTCTCCCTCTCAAGTCTCTCTCTCACTCCTATCTCTCTACCCTCTACCCTTCTAACCCTCTACCCTCTATCTCTCTCCCACTCCCTCGCCCTCTCTCTCCCCTCTACCCATAACCCATAACCCTAAACCCTCAAGCCCAAAACCCTTAAACCCTCTACCCTCTACCCTCTCTCTCTCTCAAGACTC
>VDFB02049217.1:35471595-35485704 GCA_007258455.2 Sequoia sempervirens | reverse complement strand
GGATGTTTTAAAGTTAAGAATTGGAAATTGAGACCGTACACCACATCCTAAACATTTATTGGAATCAAGAAAAACAATGTTCAAAAAATTTATTAAAACACATAAAAATATGGAAATCTCGCAAAGGAATTTTGAGGGTCTGAAGCCATTTTATTGTGTGCCTCAAGATTCGTAATACTTGTTGCAAATACCATGTGGAGTTTTCAATGTACTATGAGCTATTATGCTATATCCATTCTACTTTGCATACTAATGAAATGTTGCAAGAGTGTGGTGCAATGCATATTCCAAAATCATCAAGGGACTTGCTAGATCTATTTTTATGTTCTAGAGATGGTTTTTTTTTCTATAGAATTGATTGTTTAAATGCAAAGCGCTCACAATGTGGTGGCTTGTCAAAGTTTTTTCAATGTTTTCATGAGAGTTCCAAACATGAATTTGGAAAGAAGCTTGTTGAGAAAAAGAGATGTGAGATAGTCAAATATACTTTGCAAAGTGGAGGTGAAGGTTCTAGATGTGAGTTGGTTACAAAAGAATGCAGTGTTGCTGATTTTATTTCAGATTTTAAGGACAATCTTTTCTACAAGTATGCAAGGCATAGTCATAGGTCTCAATGGTTGGATCAACAATTTAGGATGTGTAAGGACTCTTTTGCGATTGGAAATATTATATCAATGGTTGGATTTGCAAAAAACTACACATTGCAACCACAAAATGAGGTACAATCTCAGTATTGCAATTCCATTCAAATTGCTATTTTTGTCCACATAACATTTAGACATGCACCTGATAGTATAGAGGAGGATTGAAAGATAATCAGAGAGTATCATTTTTATATGAGTGATGATAGATCTCACTCGTCTGAGTATGTCCAACATTGTTTCGAGAATTTTTTTGAGTTCTTGCACAAGCATGATATAGCATTGGGCCGACATCTAATTTGGTCAGATAATTGCATAGGTCAATTCAAGAATGCTCATATGTTTTATTGGTTGAGTAGAATGCATGTATAGAGAGGTCTACCTCATATTTGGAGTTTTTTTTAAAGCTAGACATGGGAAAGGGGAGCATGATGGAGCAGGTGCATGCATAAAGATAGCTCTATTTAAGGAGCAATTGAAGATTTTAGGAGAATAATTCAGTGATGCACATTCTATAGTTGATTGGTGTAGTTCAACATTGTCATAGGGAGGGACACTTGATTCAATAGTGCACAGATTCTTTTGGTTCATTGAGGAGGGTATAGTGGGAGGAAGATTGGATTGTCATAGAATCAAAGATTCTTCAAAGATGCATTCATTTCGAAGCTCAGATGCAGGCACATGGACCATTTGGACACGAGATTTGGCTTGTTTTTGTCAGAGTTGTATTTAGTACGAGTGGGATCAATGCAAGTAAAGTGAGTGGGTGGATACATGGGTACCACAATATCTAACTCCTTTATCTCAAACAATATCCATGACAAATGACACAATGGAAAGTTCAGTTGATTACGACTTGCTTTCAAATCTACTATAGCTAGGACATATTTTTGCATTTGTTGCACTATAGGGGAATGAAGAGAGATCAGACTATTGGTTGGCTCGATGTGTGCGGGTAAAACATAAGCTAACACAACTGATGGAAGATGATGATGGTTTCATGTATCCTACAGGTTCAGTTGTGGTTGCAGGAACTTGGTTGTGAACATACATGATTAGAAAGAATGGCATACCTACATTTGAAGACTACGAGAAACACAAAACCATTCTCATGTATTTGCACCTTGTTATAGAAATAAATGTTAAGTTGTTGAAGTATCATGCCAGACCAAAGAAAAAACAACTATGGACACTTAGTAATGTTGATCATGAAGCAATAATGGATACTCTTAAGCAAAGAGATGACCCTTTAGGCACACTTGAATAACATTTTCAAGAATGGAAGGTAGAATGATTATGTTCATTATGATTAAGTTCATTACTATTCTTTATTTAATACTGATATTTTATATACTATTGTAATGCAGGTGTCTTTAATAGTGATATTTTGTATGCAATTTTGTGATATTTTTGGCAAGATTGATCATGGAGCTACTGCAACAATAGCCAGCTCTAATCCTTTCGAAGAGGTATGCATATTTTATAGTTTGCATCACTAGCTCATCATCATTCAAGTTGTTTAGATTAATATAGATATGTTAGTCTAAGCATATTTTCTATTGTGACAATATAGATTTCTCATTTTCCCACTTTTGCAATATTCCTGGCACAATTGATCATGGACCTGCTACAACAATATCCAGCTCTGATCCTTTCGAAGAGGTATGCACTTTTTATAGTTTGCATCACCAAATAATCATCATTCAGGTTGTTTAGATTAATATAGATATGTTAGTCTAACATCTTTTCTATTATGACAATATAGATTTATCATTTTCCCACTTTTGTGATATTCCTGGCATGAACAATCATGGACCTGCTACAACAATAGCCATCTTTGATCCCTTCAGAGAGGTGTGCAATAGATTACAACAATATAGATTGGTTATTCAAAGTGTCTTTTATAGTTTTCATTACCATCTCATCATATTTTGTGTCATTTAGAATAATATAGATTGGTTATTCTAAGCTACCTTGATGGTTTGTACAAGTGCTTGTCAGTGCATAACATGAACATACTACTGTTGTTGAAGACTATGCCTTGAATGCCTCTAACAGGAATTTTTAAAAAAAATTGAATTCTCAAATTAAAAAAAATGTAAAATGGTCATAATTGTGTATGGGTATAATCTATACCTGGTGATGTTTTTTGAAATATGGGTCAAATGTCTCGCATTGTATAAAGGGTATGTTTAAAATGTAAAGGGGCCTATATTTTGGAAACTCATAAGTTTTCTAAAGGGGTCTATTTTTGTACTTAATCGAGCTACAATTGAAGGTTTTCTTCCTGGTTCTTTCCTATCGGTATGCTCGTTTGAACCAGGTTTTGTAATATTTCCCATTTATATATAATAAATTATAGTGGCTCACAAATTTTTCTCCTCAAACCTAATTCTTTAATTCACAAGCGTGACCTCATAGTCACAAACCTATTCCCCTTCATTTTATAATTCAAAATTCAAACTTTTCGCTAAGTGGTGTCATTCACCCACTTTGAGTTGACTAAACACATGTTTGGCATAATTTAATGATATATGCTATCATTAATAACATACAATATATTCATTATAATCATGAAAACATTCATTTATCTTATAGCATTGGAGCAATTAATAGTGAAACATTTTGATTCAATGCAATAAAAATGAGTAACAAATTTCTAAATACCACCAAGTTCCTAGATATTCAAGATGCAAAGATAAACATCCATACCCTTATCAACCCTTAATTATCAAATAACCCTATCAACCCTTAATCATGTTAGGTTGATTGTGTTTGATTGATTGGATTTTATACATCCTTGTATCTCATTGATACATTTTTCTATTAGGTTTTGCATTTTTTATGTTGAGATATAGTAAATTATATTCACTTGCAATTTGAAGTGTAAATCTCTTGTATTGTTAGAATGAGTACTTGAATGATCATGAGGTGTTGAGGGAAATATTGTTTTCATTAGTATTCTTTGGAATGCTTTGAATATTGTTGTAATGGCATTGAATAAAGAAGGTCATCAATGGGAGTCACACAATCATTGCCATCAATGAAATTGACCATCTCTCACATGTAATGCTTGGGAGTTACATTGGGAGAAGTGGATCATCTTTCCATAATGTTATGGGTTGCTACTTAGTTGATATGTTCATGGTAAAGGGCTATCTTGAGTGCTATCATAATTACACATTGGGGTGGTTCGTGTTTTTAAACTATCAATAATGGTTTTGGTGGCAATTAGTTTGGGGAAACCACTTACATGGTTTTATCTTCCCATTGCTTTGTATAAAAAATTTATGTAAAAATTTTATTACATTTCTTGACATTAATTCAAGAGTGGAAGGCATGGAGAACTGGGTTTTGAAATAAAATGAAGAGTTAAAGGTCCAAAAATGGTGGTTTTTTTCACTTGAAAATAGATTTTTTACCCTAGGGTTTGCAAAAATCTTTGAGATACCAGAAGTTTCTTTGTTTTCTAAGCATATTGGGGCCTAAATAAAGGTGGTGGAAAATTCTAAAAGGTTGTGGAAGTGATACATCCAATAAACCCTCAAGAATTACACTAAAAAGAAGGGTTTTTTTATTTGACAGTTACAGGTCTGTACAAATGGAATCCAATTGTAGAATATTTGTTTTCTTGGCAATTTATTTGCTGCCCCAAGGTTTTAGGGGTCTGTCTGGTGTTTGAAGGTATGCTGTTTTGCATTTTTGAGGTAATTGAGTAGCTTGTTCAAGGGTGAATGTATAGGAAGTCAACACTGGTCCAAAGGTGTTTATGTTGTTTCTCATATATGTTGTGTAACTTGGATATGGGTGTTTGAATCAGTCATGTGTTCATCTGGTGTTTTAGAAAATTGTGGAGTAATTGGACAAAAACTAGTTTCTCACTATTACAAGGGTTTAAGGGGGTTAACAAGGGAAATGTGTATTTATTTTCTTGTTAAGTTTTAAGAGAGTTTTGGACTATCCAAAGAGGTTAGAATAATCTTGTTAGATGCCTCAAATAGGAAGGTTGCAAATATTTTGTAATTGTGCCCTTGTGTCTGCATGAAATTTTAACCTAATTTGACTCGATCCAATCTAGCTCGGAGTGACTCGGCATATTTGGGTGCAAGAGAGGACCATCCCTAGCATAAACGTACCCATCCAGACATGTTGGAATAGTCCATTTGGTCGTACAAGCTTTGGAATGAAAGTTGCACCACTTTGCGACTTTACACTGCTTGTATCTGACAACTTTTCCATGCACTAAAAAGTCATCACCATAGGAAAATGCCTCTAAGATAGCAAAAACCGAGAAATTTTTTTGTAGATGGTCCCAACACGATCCCATTGCCTCAGATGGTGAGTCTGTGAGCATAACGGTCTATGAGAAATAGACCTTCAAAGATTGCTACCTTTTAGCACTTTGGACTCTTAAGGGAAATTGTCGGTCCAATGTAGTTCAGAGTGATTCAGAGTATTTGGGTGCAAGAAAGGACCATTCCTAGTGTAAACCTACCCATTCAGACGTGTTGAAACAGTTTGTTTGCTCATACGAGTTACGGAATGAAAGTTGCACCACTTTGCAACTTTACATTGCTTGCATCTAACAATCCCATAGCCTGAGATGAAGAGTCTGTAAGCATCATGGTCTCTGAGAAATAGACCTTCAAAGATTGCTTCCTTAGCACTTTGGTCTCTTAAGGGAAATTGCCAATCCAATGTAGCTCAGAGTGATTTGGCATATTTGGGTCCAAGATAGGACCATCCCTAGTGTAAATGTACCCATCCAAACATGTTGGAACAATCCATTTGGTCGTACGAGCTGCATAATGAAAGTTGTACCACTTTGCAACTTTACACTACTTGCATCTGGCAACTTTTACCTCCACTAAAAAGTCATCACCACAGGAAAACGCCTCCAAGATAGCAAAAACTGAGAGAGGTTTTTCTAGATGGTCCCAACACGATCCCATAGCCTCAGACGGAGAGTTTGTAAGCATCATGGTCTCTGAGAAATAGACCTTCAAAGATTGCTGCCTTTTAGCACTTTGGACTCTTAAGGGAAATCGCCGGTCCAATGTAGCTTGAAGTGATTCAGTGTATTTGCGTGCAAGAGAGGACCATCCCTTACGTAAACATACCCATTTGGATGTGTTGGAATAGTCCATTTGGTCATACGAGCTACAGAATGAAAGTTGCACCACTTTGCAACTTTACACTACTTGTATCTGGCAACTTTTCCCTCCATTGAAAAGTCATCACCATAGGAAAATGCCTCCAAGATAGCAAAAACCAAGAGAGGTTTGTGTATATGATCCCAACACAATCCCATAGCCTTGTACAAAGAGTTTGTAAGCATCACGGTCTCTGAGAAATAGACCTTCAAAGATTGCTGTCTTTTAGCACTTTGGACTCTTAAGGGAAATCGTCGGTCCAATGTAGCTCGAAGTGATTCGGCATATTTGGGTGCAAAGGGACAACCCTAGTGGCATTGCTTGTAAACATGGTGGAATAGTCCATTTGGTCATTATGAGCTTCTGAGAATGAAAGTTGCACCACTTTGCAACTTTACACTGCTACATCATGGCTTTCCTCCACTAAAGTCATCACCATAGAATTACCTCCCAAGATAGCAAAAATGAGAATTTTTTGTAGATGGTCCTAACGATGCCATATCCTTGAATGGAGAGTCTGTAAGCATCACGATCTTCAAGAAATAGCCCTTCAAAGATTGCTTCCTTTTAGCACTTTGGACTCTTAAGGGAAACTAGTGGGCAGCAGAGTTAACTTTTTCACAAACTTGGTTTTAAGTAATTTCATTCTTTTTTGTGCATTTAAAATGGTTTTAAACCTTCCACCCTAAAAGTGATATAAATAACTTCAAACACCTTAACTACCTCATTCTTATTCATTTGTTTTGCAAACAAGCATTTCATTCCAAGAGGCTGAGCTTTAATTTTTGCTTGTTGGATTGAATGAACCGTGACACAACTTTATTTTTTCTAAAATTGTTCAACATCATTGAACTAAGAATTTATCACACATCTGCGAGGAGAAACAAAGGAGTACCACAAACTAAAACACATTACACTTTAGTTCTCACTGACTTGATGTACTCTTCAACATCTCTCTTCTCTAACAACAACCTCTAAATCACTTAAAACACCTTAACTACCCTAAAAACGACTTCTAAATCACTTCAAACACCTTAACTACCTCATTCTAATTCATTTGTTTTGCAAACAATAATTTTCATTCCAAGAGGCTGAGCTTTCATTTTTGCTTTCAAAGATAAATCTTCCTATGCCATTGTTACACTGCACAAGTAAACTAGGCTTTGTATTTTCCAGACCTATATTAAGCTACCACTCTCAAGACCAATGTAACAATGATACAAAATAATGCTTTGAGTTTGAAAGATGGGTCACTTTCCTATTTTGGGTGGGATTTCAGACTCTCTAATACTATCATGCATTTATTTCATTCCTTGTGCCTCCACCTCCCACTTCCTTCTCTTGTGGGCCTTTGAAATTTTTCCTTTCCATTCGCATAACACCCTAATACCTTGACCACCACTTCTCAAACCATACATTCCTCTTTGGATCTTTGGGCCTTTTGATGATGTCTTATGTTTGTAAAAGAGCCAATGGGGTATCCTAATCCTCAAACCCCTAGATCCCCATTGTCTTGTGTCCTAACACCCAAGAATCCCATCGCTTGAACCCTTGATTTTTGACCTTGGGATAATTATTTTCTTGAACTTAAAGCAATCATTTCCCTATATCTCCACACTCAAGCATGCACTATCATAAAACCTCACCATTTGAATGGACTTCACCCATGACCACAACTAACCAAGAATGCAATTAATGAGCCCAAATTTGAATGTGAGAAAATGGCAAGAAACTTTGGACCCATGTTAGGCCTTCAACCTCTATATAAGGAATAAAACTTCATTAGTTTGGATAATCTTTGGACATCATCTCAACAAATTCAAAATTGCAAAGTTAGACACTTGTGTTCACTTGTTGAATCTAAGGACAAAATCCCTTAGGTTATGGATATTTTTCGACGAAACCCCTTTGGTTTCCTAGAGTTTGGAGGATGAAACTTGTTTGGATTTGTGAGGAAAATTTCACACAAAGGTTGTATCTGTATGCCAAGCATAGTGGATTTCAACATTTAGGCATTTCAGCATCCCAATAATTTTCTAATCATGAAGTGAGTTATTTGAATTAAATACTCTATTCCAACCAACTTATATGTGTAGATCTATTTATCATATGTGAATGTTTTAGATCTAAATATCTTGATTAAATATTTTGGCTAATTTTCATTGAATTATTCCAAATCTAAGAAATTTGTATGAATAATTTAGTTAAGGATCATTGCATTTATCATTAAGCCTATGGTCAAATGTTCTCATCCTATGACATAAGTCTTGAATTGCTTTAATAAGTTTTGACAAGTCATGACCTCTTGATTGGGAAGGTTGTAACTCCCCCATTCATTTAGAGAACCATATGTATGTTTTTTGACAATATCAAATAAAACCTCCAGCCAGGGTCTACTAGTGTAGGGAGAAGCAATGCATGAACTTTTCTTTTTGATTTGGGCTAAATGTGATTAGGATAGGCCCTGACAGGGTTGTATCAAAGCCCAAGAGAGAGATATGTTGAGGAAGAAAATAGAGAAATCATAGTGAAAATGTGCATTAGCATGTCTCATTTTATTTATAGAATAAAGTACAGTGCACAACAATCAAGCAAAAGCTAAAATCCATCTATGAAATAAATTACTCACTATCAAAACTAACCTTCAAATTAAAGAAGAATTTAAGAAGCTATATTTTCATATAACTTCTTCAAATGTATTTAAATTATTGTAAAAGGAACATAGAATATTAGAGATGAACTTTCCAAGAAATGTTGTTTTCCTATCGGTTTATGTAAAACATAATTATTGTGGGGATTCTACTTAAGATTCAATTAATCAAGGAAATCAGAAATGTTTTGGAGTTTTGTTCTACCAATGCAATTATTTTCTATACTAGCCATTATGAAGAAGCGGTTTACATAAATTTTCTTTGTGAAAAATACATTGTGATTAAATTATTTGTTTAAAAGTTATGTCTTGCTCTTCATTTTCTAAAAGAATACATATTTAGATGGTGTTGTAGTCAGATAAACATCTATTTTTCATAGAGCTCACAAATTTTAATAGTATTATTTTCCTAAATTTCTAGGTCAAAGTGCATGATGATGTCATTTCATGCCTGCAAATAATTTAATCTTCTAGTCAACAAACGGTCACAACATCTTGGGATGGAATGATTAAAATATGGAACATTGATGAAGGCAGAGGTAGTTGGGCAACAAATTTTGGCTCATCTAAGAAGACACAAATTGCTAGTAAGTATATGAAGAATGGTCATATGATATATTATTAGATTCATATGGGAGTCTAGCCATATTAATTTTATTAGAGGTACATCAATATTATTGTTGGGTGGTTTATCAAAAACCATACACCAATGATCCTAAAAGTTATCTACTATGCCCCTATGCGTGCACCATTTTATAGAAAGTTTTGGTTTGTTAACATTAACTAGCAAACCAGTGCCAGGGTTAATAAATAAAGAGGCTATTTGGGCTTTTGTTATTTGGATACCTTTCACATCATCATAAGACAATCCACATGCATAATATTCCTTCATGGTTTCTCACCATGAATGAAAGGCATTATGTTGGGTGGAGAGGGTTTCTACATTTGTAATTATTCTTGTGAATGTGTTTGATATATGGGATAATCGAGGGATTTTCTTATAAACATCACAAATGCCCCTCAATTGCTCCAATTTTTCATGAGCTAAGTCTTCAATTGATGGTTGTGAAGGTGGTGGAGCATTTGGCATTTCTACATTTTGATTCTTAGCTGGTGGAATTTGTGCTTTCTCATTTCAGTGGCCATAATGCCTAATTAAATTTAAAAAATAATTAATCTAAAATTAGAAAATATAAATGAAACACTATTTTAAAATAAAAATCCATTAAAAACATTCATTTTTTTTATCAAAATATATTTTGAACTCAATTTTTTCATAAAAATTCAATCAAAAACCTATTTTGAAAAAATCACAAAACATTCATTTTTTATCAAATCCATTCTAAAATTCAAAATTTTCATAAAAATTCAATCAAAACCCTATTGTGAAAAAAATCCACAAAAAAAATTATTTTTTATCAAAATCTATTCTAAACTCAAAATTTTCACAAAAAAAATCAATCAAAAAACCTAATTTTATAAAATATTAAAAAAACCATATGAAATTATTCAAATCTAAATCAAAATTGAATCAAATCAAATAAAAATAAAAAAAATTACCTTTCCAAATTGAATTTAGCCTAAATTGGATATCCATTATGTGAAGAATGGACGCATTATGCGCCCGTGGTTTCTTCACTACCAAATGACTTCAAAATAGTGACAAAAGTTTTTTATATATGCTTTTTACAAATTGGATATCTGATTTGGATCAGATATCCGATTTATAAAAGTAGGTTTGGTGTTTGGTATGGTTAACCCGAGCCTAAAAAAGTCAACACATTCTTTTCATGTTTTTTTGGTCAATGAAAGACGTGTTTTTTTCCTCATTGCCATTTTTTGGCCCACCATTAACCTGCACATACCCTATTGCATGTATGATTTATCCTGACATAAAAAGGTTTAAGCATTTTGAAAAATATTTGAAAAATACTAATTTGAGGATAATGCTTTTGAAATTTATAGAAAATTTGGGTTTGAGTCATATCCAAAAAATACTTTGGATGTGGCTCACGGTTCTGACTGTTGATTCTCCTTCTTACCACATCCCTTTGATTTGGAGATGGCCTTGTGTTATTCTTCCAATACTCTTCAATTAGTGTTCTCAATGCTTCAACAACTTTTTTATCTTTTTGTGGTAGTCTCTTTGAGAATTCCCATAATTCATTTGAATTAATGCCCTCAATTCTTTGCCTCCTTCGAATGGATTTTGATAAAGTTTTTATACTAACTCTCATTTGTTCACTCATCTTTCTAACATGAGATGATCTATATTTGTTTGACTACTTACCAAAGTTAATGTAATGACACGTTGGGTGACATTACTATCCTTTGAGCATGGAGTCTTACCCACACTCTCATAAGCATCCATTATATTCTTCATAGCAATGTTTTCACTTGATGCATTCAATGTTCTCAACCCAAGAGTCTTCATGATGTTTCTATACTTTATACCCCACATCATTTCAACAAATAGTTGACATCTTGTGGTCTCATTTATCCTTTCAAAGAAAAATTTCCAAATTTTATCAACATATCTTCTACAAGTGTGTGCTGGAATCTTACCTTCCATGTGCTGCAAAATATCCTCATCAATATTAATCAAATACTTTGCATTTCTATGCAAAATTCTAGGTGGTGTTCTTCTAGGTACATACATCTCAACATTAGGAATTTCATCAATATTTAATTGATGTGGCTAGATTGTGTACCTTCGATCGAGGGTGGAGTAGAAAACATACCTTGAGGGTCATGTGGGGATGATGGCATACCTTCTTCGTCAAATCTGAGTGATGATGTACTCTCAACTTGAGATGCATTGGTTGGTATCACACCATATTCACTTGCAATAGATTGTGTCCCTCCATATTCACTTGTGGTATTTGGTGTCCCTTCATATTTGCTTGTGCTTAATGGTGTCCCTTCGTATTCACTTGTCGTAGAGGGTGTGTCTCCAACTATGGTTTTTGAATCTATCTTACTATGATGCTTTTCCATTCATGCCCTTTGTGCTACCAATGCTTGTTCTTTTTTTGATGGTTGAGGTTCTTCTTCAATTGGCTTATTTTCTTCAATAGTACCCAATTTATTATTTTTAGGATATGCCACCACCCACTCTCTCTCCTTTTCTTTTTTGGTTTCATACTCTTTATTTGTTAGATTATTCCTTGTTCATTTTTTTGGCAAGGTAGATAATTTTACCCGTAGCATGGTAATGAGATGAATATTAGCTCCTCAAAAATGTATCTATTCAAATAAATGAAATATATGTCATTCAAGGATTCATAAAAAGTACTTACAATCATCCTATAGGAGGTTAGAGAGCTAAAAATTGTAAACTTTAGCAAAATATGAAAAAAATTCAATTCAAAAAGTGTTAAAAGTACAAAAATGAAATTTTGTAGAATTCAAAATGTAATTGGAGGGAGTTGAAATAGTTAACTTTTTGTGGGAAAAAGTTTAAATATGTAGGAGAACTCATTGTAATGGTTCTTGAATATTTTGAAGAAGAAAATCAAGAAAATATCTCAGTTTTACTATTTTTTTCTGGTAAATTCTTAGTTTACAGGCCTGGTACTCTTCTGTATAAGGGAATACCATTCTAAAACTTTGTGAATTTGATAAGTTTGTAGGAGGTAGCTTTCATTTGAATCTAGTTTGAGCTCCTCTTATTGTGTATCCAATTTACCATAAGTGGCCTATGTAACCTTGTTTTAAGGGTTTGTAATTATCCACAATGAAATAAAACCTATCTCACCCTCTGTAATTTCTATAACTAGGTGGGATGCATGATGCTCTAGTGGTGAAAATATTCATTTTTGAGTGAAATTGTGAGGTTTGAAAGGGGAAATGTATGTAAAATTTTTGGGAAACAACATTTCTTGTTCTGTTGAGTTTGTGGAGACTGAAATCAAGATGTTTGAAGCCTTGGTTGGTTGTGGATAAGTTAGGAATGTGGCTTTTCAATAAAATCTATAGAAAGTTGTGAAAAAGGAGGGTTCAAAGGAAAGGGGTTATAGAGAGCGATTCTCTCATTCAAATTTGTGGAATCAGAGGTTTGGTTGCCTAGTTAGTGCTACCCAATAGAGATTTGGGTGTTGTGAAATGTTTAGAGGGTACTTCCTTTGTAAATTAGACCTAATTGGTCTAGTTGTTCAACATAGGAAGCTTATTAAATTGATATTGATCTAAAGTGTTCTAGGATAGATTTGGGATTTTTTTGCATGAGGATAAAAGGTATCTAAAACCCTAATGTGTTTGTGGGTTTGAGTTAGTGTTGTGGAGTTTTGTCTTGATTTCAGAGGTTGGAGTCCTACAAGGAAAGATAGGTGAGATTGTGGAAAACTATCAAGTTGGGGTTATAAGTCCTGAAAGTTTCCTTGAGTTGTGTCAGATTGTGTTGTGAACAATTTGATCCCCTACTCATTGCATCAAAAGATAGAGGCAGTGTATTCCTTACAGAAATGGGGTCTCACAGAGACCCCAATTCTATGAGGCATACATTGTCCCTAACTTCTCAACCCTACTACATTGGGGTTTCCCTCACTAACCTTCCAATGTGGTAGGGTTGAGAAGGTAGGGGTAGTGTATGCCTCATATAAATTGGGTCTCATGGTTATGTACATCACTGTGAGACTCCATTTCTATTAAGCATACATTTCCCTGGTGCAAGAGTGCCTTGTGCACAATATGCCTACAATAGGAAATTTCATGAAATTTGTATGTTCACCATGAAAGCATTGTAAAATGGCCGTGTGATGGACCATTAAAATTTAATTGAATATTTTATAGGTCTCTAGGAGGTTAAAAGAGTCAAAATTTCACAAAAGTTGTCATTTTTTGTAAAGATGCAAAAATTGCAAAAGTTGCACAATTGCAAAATTGTAGAAGATGAACAGTCATCTTGTTAGAAAAGGTAGTTAGTCAATTGAATATGAGGGGGAAGTCATTCTAAATTATGTAAACATCTATTTAAGGCTTGGAGAAGGTGAGAAAAGTGATGGTTTTGTATTCTTGAAAGAAAATAGAAAATAAAAGTACCTTGTTCAGAATTTCTTGTGTTTTCTCTATCATTCTTTAGTTTGTATGAACTGTACAAGTACCTTTTATGTTATATTCTTGATTAGATCTTGTAGAGTAAAGTTTTATCACCTTTCTGAAATAATTTTGAGGGCATTCCATTAAGTTTCAAGGCCTTGGGAGCATTTTCATAGTAAACAATTTTGAAACCCTTAGACAAGAGTTTTGAGAGTCCATTAAATAGTTAAATCTCCCATTCCACCGATGTAGGGTTAGTTAGATTGGTGGAATGGATTGAATTAGTTTCTTTTCAATTTTAATGTGTGTGTAAGTGTAGGGGAAGAAAATAATATTAATTTTTTTCTACCCTCTTTGGAATTTATGAGTTTTACCATGGAAAATGATGGCTCCATATTGGAATATTTTGTAGATGCTTACAAGATGGTTGAGAGTTGGTTTCTACAGTTTTTCTAGATCATTTGGAAGATTTTTGAGGTAGAGGTTAAGTAAAATAAGGTTGGGATATTTCCTATAAACCCCTGTCATATCTAGATAATGATGACCTAGAATGAGGGTTTTACAATATAGTGCATTATTGAGTCTTTTTATCTCTCAAAGTTGGTGAAATCAAAGTTTTGAGCCCTAT
>VDFB02049217.1:35418484-35463668 GCA_007258455.2 Sequoia sempervirens | reverse complement strand
CCCTATACCCTCAATACTCTACCTACAACCTTAAACCCTCAACTCTTAAACCCTATATCCTCTACCCTATAAACCCTTAAACACTCAACCCTAAACCCTAAACCCTCAACCCTTAAACCTTCTACCCTCTATCCTTAATCCTCTACCCTCTACCCTCTACCCTCTACCCTCTACCCTCAACCCTAATCCCATAACCCTTACACCCATTTAATAAAATATATACCCTAATCCCTCAACCCTCTTCACCCTTAATCCCTCAACCCTTAAACCCTAATCCCTCAACCCCTATACCATTTACCCTATACATTGGACCCTCAACCCTAATTCCCCAACCATATACCATCAATCCTCTACCATAAACTGTAAACCCTCAACCCCTAAACCCTCTACCCTATAAACCCTTAAACACTCAACCCTAAACCCTCAACCCTTAAACCTTAAACCCTTAAACCCTCTACCATCTACCCTCAATCCTCTACGCTTTATCCTCAACCCTAATCCCTCAACCCTTAAACCCACTTCATAAACTCTATAACCTAATCCCTTAACCCTCCTAACCCTTAATCCATCAACCCTTAAACCATAATCCCTCAACTCCTATACCCTCTACCCTATACATTGGACCCTCAACCCTAATCCCCCAACCCTATACCCTCAATATTCTACCCTAAACCTTAAAACCCCAACCCTCTACCCTCTACCCTATACATTAAACACTCAACCCTCAAATCTAAACCCTCAACCTTTAATCCCTCAATCCTTAATCCTCAAACCCTAAACCCTTAACCCTAATACCCTCTACCCTATACATTGGACTCTCAACCCTAACCCTTAAACCATATGTACCCTCAACCCTATTCCCTGAACTCTATACCCCCAACCCAATACTCTAATCTCTCAACCCTATAGGTCAACTCTATACCCTCTATTCTCAGCCCTCTACCCTATACATTGGATCCCCAACCCTCATATATCTATGCCCCTCCCTCCTCTTCTCTTCTTCTCTCTATCTCACTTCTCCCTCCATCTATCTATCCATCCATCCCTCCCTCTCTATCATAATCCCTCAACCCTAAACCATTAATCTTTAAACCCTTAAACACTCAAACCTAAACCCTCAACCCTCATACCTTAAACCCTAAACCCTTAAACCCTCTACCCTCTACCCTATACCCTGTACCCTGTACCCTGTACCCTATACCCTCTACCCAATACCCTCTACCCTAAACCCTAATCCCTCAACTCTTACACCCTTAAATCCAAGAAAACTCTCTATCCTAATCCCTAAATCCTCAACCCTTAATCCCTCAATCCTTAAACCCTCAACCCTCTACCCTTAAACCCTAATCCCTCAACCCCTATGCCCTCTACCCTATACATTGGACCCTCAACCCTAATCCCTCAACCCTATATCCTATACCCTGAATCCTTTACACTCAACCTTAAACCCTCAACCCTCAACCTTAAACCCTTAAACCATCTACCCTCTACCCTCTACCCTATACATTAAACTCTCAACCCTTAATTCTCAACCCTCAATCCTTAATCCCTCAACCCTCAATCCTTAAATCCTAAACCCTAAAGTCTTATACCCTCTACCCTTTAAATTGGACCCTAAACCTAATCCTTCAACCATATATCCTTGAACCTATACTCTAAACCCTCTACCATCAACCCTAAGCCCTTAACCCTACACCCTTTAACCCTATACCCTTAAACCCTCTACACTATACCCTCAACCCAATACCCTCTACCATCGACCCTAATCCCTCAACCCTCAACCCTTATATCCTAATACCCTATAAACCATCAACCCTATAGGCCCTCAATCCTAATCCCTCAATCCTATACCCTCAACCCCTATTGGTTTCTCTCTATATATACATCTCACCTCTCCCTCCCTCCCTCTCTCCTACCCTCTATAATTGTCTCTATCTACCCTCTCCCTCTTTATATGTACCTCTCGATCAATAAATCCCTACGACCGTCTCTCAATACCTCTATTTATATCTCTATATCTCCTCCCACTCTCTCCCACTCCCACTCTCTCCCTCTCTCTCATGTCTCTCCCTCCCACCCCTACTCTCTCTCAGGTCTCTCCCTCTAGAAACCTACCTAGATAACTCTCTCTCTATCCCTCTCACCCTACCTATATAAGTCCCTCTCACTCCACCCCTCTTTCTCTCCCTCTATCAGGTCACTTCCTCCCACACCCTCTCCCTCTAATAGGTCTTTCACTCACATTCCCTCTCTCTCCCACTCCCTTTCACTACCTATCTCTCAAGTCTCTCCCTCTCACCCCTTCACACTCTCAAGTTTCTCCCTTTGGCACTCTACCTTCAAAACTCTCTCTTTCTTTATGTATCTCTCTCCCCCCCTCTCTCCTCTCTTTCAATTCTCTCTCTCCCACCCCCCTCTCTCTCTCTCCCTCTCTTTCAATTTTGTCTCTCCCACCCCCCCTCTAACCCTACCTAGCTAAGTCCCTCTCAATACAACCCATTCTCTCCCACTCCCTCTCTTAAACTCTCTCTCTCCCTCTCCCTCTCCCTTTCCCCCTCTCTCTCCCCCTCCCTCCCTACCTAGACAACTCTAGATCTCTCTCTCTCTTAAAAGTATCCCTCCCTCTAAAGACATACATAAATACATACATACAAGCATAATACATATGTACATACAATCCTACATACATACAAGTATACATGTAAATGTGTAGATACAATCTTACATGCATATAGGCATACATACAATATACATGCATTGATACATACATGCATACATACATACATACATGAAATACAAGCATACATGTACATGAAAACATACAAATATCTAAACATGCATTCAATAGATTAGCATTTAAAATAAAGCAATACATAACACAAATGGATTATACCGTGCTAATGTTATGTCTTGTTAGACATGTTCCCCACAAATGTAAAAAACCATGCCAAAAACTGAGATATAACACAAGAACATTATAATGTGCTCACGTTATATCTTGCTTTGGGAATCCCAAAGCCTTGGGAATGCTATTTTCCTTGGAATATCAACCCAAAGGCTTGGAGGGAATTCCCAATGACCAGAGACATGTTTTTGCAAATTCTACAATATTTCACATAATCAGGTTTGTGCTCACTATCAAGATTGCATGTGGTTCAATATCAAACAAATCAAACATCTGGGTAATGTTACGTTCTCTCTTAGCTATCCAATGATGTAATTTTTTTTCACTTTTTGACAATGTTAAGCCTTCCATTCATAATTTCTTTTGTTTGTGTGTATCTTATTTGGCAAAAAGTAGTGTTTGGTGTTTTTTTTGTTATAAATTAACCATTCATCAAAATTTCAAATAAATTAAATTTTTAGAAACTAGACTTCATTCTACAAACATTTTTCAAAAAGAATCAATTAGTTTCCAAAATTTGTAGGGATATCATGGCCAAAATTCTATTTTTTAGGAAGTGTCCACTTCAAAAATTAGTAAAAATTCAAATATTCATTAAAAAATTATCAAAAAAATTGTGCATCAACTACATGATATTAGCTAACTTCTGACTATAGCGATTTTAAAAATACTAAAAAAAATTCACCATGGTAGGGTCATACTAGAGATTCTATGTTATGTTTTTTATAATAAAAAAACACCAATTTTTTTGCATCCCTCGTTTGAACCCCTTAATATCAACCATTTTAAAAATAAATTAGTGGTTTAGAAAGTATACTTGGAGCACTTTGATCCTTGTTTTTGTTCCATCTCCAAATTTTGAGTGTAACTATCCTCAATTTCACATCCAAGGTCAATATTTCCTAATTTTTGAAAAAAAAAAGTGGCCACTTAAGCCCCATTTTTGGGAACCATCTTTGTGCACTTACCCCATTTAAGAGTATCTTATGCATGTATTATCTTGGTATGAGTAGTGCAATTCTTATACTAATTTCATTTCTCCTATGGTATTGAGCGAATGTTTTTTTCTGATGATTAATTAGTCTTTGTGCTAATACTTCTATTCATTGTAGTATGCACCCAATATTCAAAAAAATTCTGATATTGGGTATGCCTTTTCTACTTTCTAGTTAAAAACATACATGATGTTTTGTTTCTTGTTGCTCTAATTCATTGAAAATTATATGAGGGAGTTGTACCTTGGAAAAATTTAGAGAATATTTATCTTGTTCAAAGATTAATATTCAAAGTTGTTGGATAATTCCTTTTGCACCTAGTTGGTGTTCATTGTGAATTTTTGAGGTGTCAAATTTTTTAACCAACATATTTTTGGTGAATTCACTGGGGATCAAATTGTTAATCTTTGTCACCTTGTTCGAGCATATTTCACAGGTTAATTAATCAATCCTATATTTTCATAGATTTACTAGAGGGGAGAGAAGTAGGGGGAATTTTAACCCTATTTTTGAAACTTTACAAAGAAGCAACTTCACCTATATTATTCCTTGTAGATGAAGGGTTAGAGCTAGGAGTAGACCTACTTCACCTACCAGAACACCTGCTAATCATTCTACTTCTCCAACACTTGTTTTACATGGGACTATTTTACCAGTTGTAATCAATCTCCCCCTCAACATGGCTAACCCACAACCTATCCCTTGGGGTGCTACTATAGGTCCTTTTCAATTAGGAAATAATTTGCATGATGTAACCAAAGGGTCTTGTAATTTTTTTCCCAAATTTAGGGAGGATGGAAAAATTTCACCAGAAGAACACATTGATTCCTTTTTTGCTTCATGTAGCATTCTCGTAATACAAGAAGATGTTGTCATCAGGTTGTTTGTGGAATCTTTGGTTGATGTGGTAGCACATTAGTTTTATCAAATACCACATGGATGTATCACTAATTGGGCCACTGTGTGTAGCAATTATGAGGCTAGATTCAAAAGTGAAAATGATGACTTAACTTTAATAGTAGAAGTTACCCACATGAAAAAGGAGGAAAATGAACCTATGAGGGATTTTGTGGTCAAATTCAATAGAATAATTAAATAGATTCTGTGGCTAAAATACCCTCTCTAGAAATGTAAAAATGATTATTCATTAATGCACAACACCCTGATATTGGTCATCTCTTGAAGAGGCATCCATTGAATACTCTTTAAGCTACATAGGCACTAGTTGTAGAATTGGAAGATGATTTCATTTCAATTGGAAAGTGGAAAAAAGAGGTGCATACCAGTAAGGAACTTCCTACCACTTCTTTTGATCCTATGCTTCAAAGATTACCTAATGACATAATTTCTCTCAAAAGGTATATGTTGAAGGGTAACCCACTTTATCAAGACATACCTAGAAAGGATAATTTTCAACTAGGGAATAAGGTGCTACCCTTTCCCCCAACTCAACAGAGGTTGGAAATTGAGCCTCCTCATCCAGATAATAATAATATGTGTATCTTCCACCTCATAGCTGATCATGATGTTGTGTACTATCCCAAGATGAATAGGTTTATGCAATTAACCACCAGTAAGGAGGTCATTGAAGAAGTTATAGAGGAAAGTACATCATCTAACCAATATGTTGACTCTATAAATGGATATTTAGAATATGAACCCAATGATGATAGAAAGGGAGATGTGTATATCACTCTATTTGAAGCTACTTGTGCTTCCATCACTTGAAGCCAACAAAATTCCAACTAGAAAAGTATTCCTAATTCTCTTAAAGTTTTACTCACTAAGGCTAGTGCAATTTCAAAAAACAAAAATACCTTACCAAGTGTAGCTAATAGTTGAGTATTTGAAAATGAATCCTAAAGATCTTGATAAGTTGATTGAATATGTTAGGTGAGGACATTCAGAGTTGCACATAGGCTTAGATGAAGCAATAGTTAAGTCTCAAGGCTTGGCTACTATAGTCAATTTTGAAGACCCAAAGGCACAAATATTATATGAAGAAAATGAATTTGGAAATTACATGCTTTTATCTGGTGAAGAAAATGGAAATGATTTATGTGCCTCAAATTTAGAATATGAGCTCTAGACAATGGAGTTCGATGGAAGTTGTTCTCATTTCCCCTTCTAGTGAGAAATTCCCTTTTGCATATAAGTTAGAGTTTGGTAATACCAATAATACTACTAAATATGAAGCCATTTTGTTGGTTCTAATTGTGGAAAATGGTATGGGAATAAAAATACTTAAGGTCTTAGCAGATGATAAACTAATTGTGAAGCAGGTGAAAAATGTTTTTGTTGTTAAGAATGAAAGATTGAAACATTACTGGAACCGAGTCTTGGACACCATCAGGAACTTTGATGCTTTCTCAATAGAATTCATGCCTCAAGAACTTAACATGAAGGTAAATTCATTAGTTTTTTTTGCCTCTTTGCCCCTCCCACACCCAAAATTCAAAAAAAAATGCTATAAGATTGAATTAATATATAGACCTATTATTCCTAATAACATCAACCATTGGCAGGTCTTTCAAGATGACAAGCAAATTCAAGCATTCTTGGAAAATGTTGGGGCCTTTGCTCAAACATTCTTTGAAGGTAGTGACAATCAATGTAAGGATTTCTATCTAGATAGTCTATTAAGCCTTCAAGATGAGGTTATTCAATTAAAAGGGAATAAAATACCCAAAGGTATGGTGTCTCTTGAAGATTTATTTGACCACGATGATCATTTGGTCAAGAAGAAGATGAGAAATTTTGACAAACATTATGATGGGTTTGAGGCAGTGAATATTGGAGAGCCTGATTCTCCCAAAATGGTTTAGATTGGAAAATATTGTTCACCAAAAGAGAAAGAAAAATTAATAGCCTTGCTAACTAAGTACAAGGAAGTCTTTCCCTAGTGCTATGATGATTTGAATAATTTCATGAATGGGAAATTTCAACATCACATACCACACAAAGAAGGGAAATTTTCCTTTAGGAAAAAATAAAGGAATTATAATCCTACTGTAACTAATGCCATCTTAAAGAAATTGAAAAAATGCTAAATAAATGGATCATATGTCAAATACATCATTCAACTTGGATGGCTAATATTGTACCTATGCGCAAGAAAAATGGGGAGATTCGAATATGTGTTTATTTTAGAAATCTCAATCATGCATCACTGAAAGATAACTACCCTCTACCTAACATGGATCATATCTTTCAAACAATTGCTAGCTCAGAGATAATGTCTATGTTAGATGGATTTTCAAGTTACAATTGAATCACTGTATCAAGAGAGGACCAGCACAAAATGACATTCACCTCACCTTGGGGAACTTTTTCTTATAATTGAATGCCATTTGGGCTTATTAATGCAGGAGCTACATTTCAACATGTTGTGGACCTATTTTTGGGTGATCTCCAAAACAAAATTATAGTCATATATCTTCATGAGTTGATAGTGTTTTCTAAGAAAAGCGTTGATCATTTACAAGATTTGAAATGGTTCTTACAAAGGTGTGTAGAATATGGTATCTCTCTTAACCCCAAAAAGTCTATTTTTGTTGTTACATAGGAAAAATTCTTAGGGCACATTGTGGCTAAAGAAGGCATCAAAATAGATCCCGACTAGGTTAAGGCTATCTTGCAGTTAAATCTCCCTTCAAGCTAGACTAGTGTAAAAAAAAAAATTGGTTAGGTGAATTTCTTGAGAGAATTTGTTCTAGATTTCTCTGAAATTAATAAACACATTGTAGATATACTGAAAGAAAAATTAGGTTTTAAATGGAATGAAGCTAGGAAGCAAGCTTTTGAAAACATAAAAGAAGCCATTTCCTGAGATCCTATCTTGGTTATCCTAGACTTCAAGAAGGATTTTATTATTTATTGTTATGCTTCAGAGCATACCACATCTATTGTACTATTGGAAGAAAATGAAGATAAAGTTCAGGCACCTATTTCTTTCATGAGAAAAATATTAAAGAAATATGAGCTTAATTACCCTCCCATCAAAAAACATGCATTTGCAGTAGTCAAGGCAGTCAATCAGTTTCATTTCTATATCCTACATTCACACTCAGTGGTTTATGTGCCAAATCCTGTCGTCAAGAGGATATTAACCCAACAAGACATTGACTGCAATAAGAGAGGTAGCTAGATAGCTAACGTACAAGATTATGATCTAAACTTAAAGCCCACTAAGTTAGTTAGAGGAAGGGTACTTTACAAGTTAATGGAAGAGAACTTCAAAGAAGAAGAAGAAAGCGAAGATTTACCATTGGTGTTAATTGTTAGCTTACAAGATGAATGGTTCTCTAATATTTCCTACTTCCTTACTTATGGACAATTTTCAAAGCACCTCTCAAGTAAATAGAAAAGGAATCTAAAGTTGAAGGCAACTAAGTATGTTATCTAGAGTGACACCCTGTACAAGCGAGGCATAGATGGAACTTTCTTGAAATGTGTTGATAAAGCTCAACAAGAATGACTACTTAATACATTCCACAACTAGGCCAGTGGAGGTCACTTCTCTTCCACTATGACTACCTTCAAGATCATAAGACATGGATATAAATGGCCTAGGATGTTTAAAGATTCTCATCACTAGGTTGGTAAGTGTGAGAAATGAAAATTATTTGCAAGAAGACCTCAACTAGAAACTTTACCACTCAATCTTGTGGTCATTGATGGACCACTTCAGTAGTGGGGTCTCAATTTTATTAGACAAATCAACCCACAATCTAGTGGAGGTCATACTCATATTATCATAGCTATGGATTACTTCACCAAATGGGTGGAAGAAATTCTAGTCAAAAGAACTACTATATATCAATTTTATTTCTGGCTTTGATTGTGTTGGAGTTTTTTCCATCAACATTTCGGATCACACTCTGTGATCCATCATCAGGATGAAAGAGAGCATAAGAGAGTGAAAATCACACATTCATCCTCTTATGCTCTCTTTCATCCTGATGATGGATCACGGAGTGTGATCTAAAACGTTGATGGAAAAATCTCCAACACAATCAAAGCCAAAAATAAAATTGATATACAGTAATGGATTGTGGAAGCTTGATATCTTTAAAAGAACTTCTTATGAGGTAGTATGTGATTTTATCAAAGAAAACATTTTGGTCAGATATGGAGTTCCACATAAATTAGTTACTGACAATACTACCAGTTTTTCATTCAATGAGTTTTCACTTTTCTACTATGATTACAGAATCTCTATCTCTCATTCAACTGATTATTACCCACAGGGGAATGGCCAGGAAGAATCTAGTAACAAAAAAATGGTAAACATTATCAAAAACTTGGTCAATGATAATCAAAAAGACTGGCACAAAAGATTGTATGAAGCCCCATGGGTAGAATAGATAACTCCAAAAAGGGATATTGGTATTACCCCCTTCAATTTGGTGTATGGAGCGGAAATTGCACTTCCTCTTTCATTAGAATTGCTAGTTTGTAAATTGTAGACTACTATAGAGGAAGTTGAATTCAGTGATGCTTTAGAAAAGAGGATTTTGTACTTAACTAAGTTACAAGAACAATGAGAAGAGATGGTAGACAAGATAACCATACATCAAGCAAGGGTCAAGAAATCTTTTGACAAGAATTCTAGACTGAGAAAATTCATGATTGGAGATTTAGTTTTGTTGTGGGATAAACGTAGGGAACCTAAAGGTGCTCATAAGAAGTTCGATTCACTATGGATCGACCCCTTAAAAATAATTCAAGAATTCAGACCTAATACTTTCTAGATTGCATACCCTAATGGAACTCCCTTTCCCATTCCTTATAATGAGCAATATTTGAAGCTATATCAGTTGTGATGGCCTTATGGCCTCCCTTTCTTTGTACATAGTTAGCTTAGGTTTTTTTTTTTGGATATTGTTGTTCCTTTGGTTTACTTTCTTGTCACTGTAGAGTGCATTTCCTTTTGACCAACTCTATTGCCCAATTGATAAGACATTGATCTCTCTCCATTTGGTTTGGGTTCATTGATTCATCTTTATCAGTCTTTGTCCCCAGTGAAAGCCAATGTTTCCATTAATTTGTTTTCCACCTTGTAGAATCTTCTACTTTTTCAAAAACATTTCATTTTAACATGGGCGGCATTTGATGCCTCAGTGTGAACTCGGGTGGTGTTTCCTGTGGTTCATCAAACTTTTCACTTTGCCACTGTGCCTCTTTTATCTCTTTATATGTTTAACTAGGCAGTGTTTTATATATTTTTTCAAACCTTGTTGTCAGCATGATGACTATTAGCGTGGGAGGTCTTTCATCATAACATTCAAACCTAGGCACATATTTGTGGAGTTTTTTGAACCTCTTTTATTACCGCCCGTAGACATTTATTTTTGAATTTTTAAAAGATGGTTATGTGGGGAATGATGAAATTGACAACTACCATGTGTCATATTGCAAAATCAAGACATTAATGTCCATCTACTCCCATGCTTTTCTATGAAGCCAAGTTTGATAAAATAGAGGGACAAGAAAAAATTCTTACCACAAGAATTTCTAAGCATGAGTTGGTGAAGACACATAATTTAAATTGCAAGGTTTTCCATTTGAGGTATTTTTAGTTTTTATTCATTGCAACCTATTTTTTGAATCATTTAATATTGCATTGAAGAAACATCTATTATTGAGAGTCATGGTTGCACATGGAAAGGTAAAATATATTGGCTATGAATATGTGTCTGGGTTAACCTATGAAGGACTTGAAATTGGTGTTACGTGACTAGGGGCGGTTAATTTAGATAAATTGAGGAACAAATTTAACAAAACTAACCCTCCCCCTCTCATTGAGAGAGTAGTGAGTAGGGGGTTGATGGAGGCTATTGTATTTCCAATATAAGTACAATGTCCTGAATTAGTGTTGGAATGCATTAGAAATTATAACACACAGATGCCAGAGGTTAGGATAGAAGAAAATAGACTTATTCTAAAAATTTAAAGGTCTACCTTTATGTCTTGTTTGAGGACTCCAGAAAGAGATGAATACTCGCCCATGGACATGACCAATTCTCAGATTGAGTTCATTGCCAAGAAAGGGGTTTATAGAAATGTAATAGTGAAGAACTGACTATCCAAACCAAAAAAGGGCAAGTCTCAGTTGCCTTGCAACCTACACAACAACCACTTTGTAGATGAAGTTGTCAATATTGTTGTGTTGTTGGATAGGGTTAGGGGCAGTAAAAATGTTCAGAATTTTGAAGAATGGATGTATTTCTTCATTTAAATCATTTTGAATGGGGAGCCATTCCTAGATTGTGCTAAGATTATCAGTGACCTTGTACATTAGTTGATGATGTTCTTCACTCTCAATAGAATTTTCTTTATGCCAAAATATTTAATATATGCTCTTGCTAGCACTTGACCTTGACCTGAATTAAGACCAAGTGACTTACCACTAGAAAAGGTATCTATTTATGGTTACCATGATAAGCTCCAACTTCACAAAATCTTCTTACATTTTAGGAGAATTGTTGATACTATTACCATGAGGATAGTCAAAGAATTATAGGGACATTCTACAATGAGGTTTTCTCCAAAGGCCATGCAATTTTTTGATTTTATGTTAGCCACTTTATCCAAATTTAGAGGTTTTCATACATAAGAGTAGGCAGGTATGTAGGTTTTCCTATTAAATTGCCTAGGTATCCTAAAGATAAATGGGTGCTTATTGAGGTCAGTAAACAATTGGATGATGTTAATAGATTGTGCCAAGTTAGAAAGAGACTGACAATTAGTTTTATATTTGGTTTTGGTGCATATAGTTTCCAATCTATGTTTGATGCTTTGAATATTGAGACATAATTTTCCAAGTATAACATGCCCTCATATGATGAGTGTGTTACTTTTTACCTAAAAGCCTTTATTACAAACAACTTGAATTTAGGCCCTACCTACAATCACCAATCCAACCTTGACAATTACTAAGCCGATTGCTTTGATGAATATGAGGTAAGAAGAAGTTGAATAAGATTACCAGTGGAGCAAATTATCATTTATGGCTTGAAATGGGATTTACAAGGTATTGGTGAAGATGGGTCTAACATTGTTGACCGAGTATATACTAAAATCATAGAGAGCTGACCCATTCCTACCATAGATTGGAGATTCAAAGTAAAGGAAACTATTGAAGCCAAAATTGTTGATGTTTTGACTAGGACCAGGGAATGGGTAAAAAAAAAAGAAAACTGAGCAATCTCACCCTTGTACTAGATCAAAAGATTCATGACCTACTGAAGGTACCTCCCAAGCCTCTACTAGTAGGAAAGCAACTATTAATACTCCTTATTATTTATTGTCAGGTGCCTAAGGAGGCAATGATGGGGATCCACCAAAAAGAAATATGTGTTCATAGACTTGTGGGCATGATATTTTCAATCCACCTATTCTGGAGAAGGATAATGAAGGAAAAGAGGATGAGGAGGGATTAGAAAATTCAAATGTTTATTCCCCTCCCTCTTAAAATGAATCACCTATTAGAGAAGTAAACCCCTCTTAGGGGCCAGGAGCAACCACACCTATAGAAGATACCCCTCGTCACTCAAATGTTATTTGAGTCCCCAGGTTTCAAGGAAACGAAGGTCGCAGTAACCCTAGCCTGGCTAAAAGATTCACTATCCTAAAAAAGGAAAGCCATATAGTCTAGCTTGCCTAAGCAAGACATGGTAGGTCAATTGTTGTAGAGGACTTTAACTCCTAAACCTAAGAAGCTAAAGACTACCGCTAGGTTTATAGATGACACAAAATCAGGGACTCTTTATTTGGAAATTGCACACCCTTCTATGCAAAGAGATGTTTCTAAAGTGGCAACAAGTGAATTTGAAGTGAATAGGGTTAACCTTGGTCCTCCTACCAAGGATGGTGTTGTTCAGATTTTTTAGGTATTAGCAGCCAGGATGGTTGAGAGATCAAAGAAAGATAAAGAAAGCAAAGATGAAATGAAAGCTCAAGTTCTAAACTTGACTACCTATTTAAAATCTATTTTTGAGGTCATTCCACAACCTATTTCCCAAGTAGATGCTTTTTTTTATTCTCTTACTATGGTTGGAAAGGAATCCTTAACTAAAATATGAATTAGTCAAAGTTTAAGTTGAGCTATAAATGATTGGAATGAATCCCTCATCAAGAAGGGAAACCTTTCCTTTTTTTAATCATTTAAACACTTCCAAGAGGCAAATACTCTGAAAGCCACCTTAGGGGATGAAACCTAGCTATTGAAAATGAAGAGAAATTATGGGTTAATTATCAAATTGAATTGAAGTTATTGATGAGCTCAGATATGGAAAAGCTAGTTGCAAATCAAATCATACCTAATGCTTCAGATACTCGTAACTTTGAATAGACTAAAGGAGTAGAATGGAAATTTCAGGTTGCCAAACAAAGCTTATAGAAGCTTAAAGATAATATCAATGAATGTGTTGCCATTTCAGATGAAGCACTGAGCACCTTAGTAGCTCTTGATTTGCTTTAGGATAAAGATGGAATAGGAGACAATGTAGACACTAGAAGCTTAACAATTGATTTCTAGAAAATGGTTAAAAAATCTCTTGACTTACTCACTCTTAATGTTGAACACTTACAAAAGCTAAGTGAATTACACCTGGTATCATCTCTTGCAATGGATCTTATGAAGGCTTGTGAATAGCATATGAAAATAAATAATGATCTTCATTTGAAATGGAAGGTGAGGATGAAAAATGTAACTATTCCTCAACATAAAGACCTGATGCATATCCTTAAGGCTTTCCAGGTGTGGTGTAAGAGAATTTGGTGATCCAAGAAGCTGGAAATGAAGGGATACCATCATAGTGGCATGGCTCCTCCTTGTTTCTTTTATGTGCCTTTTGTTTAATTCACTATGAACATGAAGAGGTAGGACTCATTGCCCTATTTAAATTGTATCTATATTTCATATGCTCTCTCTAGACATTCTTCGCTAGTTTCCTCAGTTCTATTCAAAAATGAATTACTATTTTTTTTTTGTGAAATTTAGTGGAGTTAATCTAATTTCTTAAATCTTTGCATTTAAGACTATCTTTTGCATGTCTTATCTTGGTATGAGAAATGTAGTTCTTATAATGATTTCATTTTTCATATGCTATTGAGCGAAGAAATTTTTTTTGATGATTAATTAGTCTTTGTGCTAATACTTCTATTCACTATAGTATGTACCTGATATTCAAATTTTTTCTAGTATTGGGTATGAATTTTTTGCTTTCTAGTTAAAAGCATACATGATGTTTTGTTTCTTGTTGCTCTTATTCATTGAAAATTATATGAGGGAGTTGTACCTTAGAAAAATTTAGAGAATAGTCATTTTGTTTAAGGATTAATATTCAGAGTTGTTGGATAATTCCTTTTGCACCTAGTCATCATTCATTGTAAATTTTTGAGGTGTCAAATTTGTTAACCAACATTATGTTATCATGTGAACTTAGTGCTATTCTTTTTATGCTTTGATTAGTGATTCCTATGTGATGTTAATTATGATGTAATTAGTGCTATTGATGATGTAATTATTGTACTTGATGATGTGGATTGTGTTTGAGGTTTGGGTGAGAGGGATGGTGTAGCATCACTCTTTCGTGAGTGCCTTGCTACGTTGTGACTTCCTCTCATGGTGTGTTTTTTATATGATATATATATGATCAACTTCTTGCTTGATGTAGGATTGCAAGTACCAGGCATCAACTCCACCTACACTATTAGGTTTGACCATGCCTTATAAAACCCAATGGGTATTATGTGGAAAAATAGAGTTAACAAGAAAGTCCACCACCCTAGCTATCATCCTCGATGAGGATGAGTACCTTGTTCGTCACCCCATCATTGTGGTTGACGATGTGGTCTGTTTGCAACCCTGTTCCTATTTTGGTAATGTACTATTTTGAGTTGTTTAATTTTAGTGGTCTAACGATTATCATTTTAATTATTTGATATAGTGCTTAGTTCGTTGTGTTGATGTGCTTATGATTGCATACATTTTATTTTAACTTTTGAATTACAGGAGTAAGTTGAAGCCTAGGGGGAGGATGCAGTTCCCCTCTGTATTTTCCTTTCTGGTCCATTGACTAAGTGTTTATTTATGATTTTTTTGTTTATTGTGTTACTAAATTATGTGGTAAATGCAATATTTTAAATGGCCTTGTTAAATTAGTTAATTAAATTAAAATTGATTACCAAGTAATTTAAATAAAATTAGAATTAAAATAATAAATAATAAATCAATTTTGTGAAATAGAACATATGTAGTTATTATTAAATAATTAAATTAATTGGTTTTATAAAAAGTATTGATTTAAATTATATTTACTAATAATTGATAATGTTATTATCTTGAGAGGATAATTATTAAATATGGAAAATTAATGTGATTTTAAATAGATAAAGAAGATAAGTATTCGAACTAATGTGAAAATGAGTTCAAAATAGAAAAAGATGGAAAAAGACAATGTGTACACATGCTCGACTCCAAACGGATTGTCGAACTAGAAACTGTTGATTTTGTTGATTTTTAGTTTCAAAAGATTTTCTCATCTTGGACTTTTATTTTGGAAAAATAAAAGTCTTTCTTGTTTTTTGAAGCATGCTCATTTTGGGGGAATAATGGTTATCAGTTAATTTTGTTCTTGAAAAGGAAACTTTGCTCTGCAAGATAATTTTGAAAAAATATTACAATTTTTGGCTTTTGATATTGTTTTGAAAAGGATTAATCTGGGATAATGATCAAGTTTGAAGGAACAATTTGTAGCTGCGAGATAGAGGTCTTCAGTTCATCCTCTCCCTTGCGAGCATAGGATTTCAAGTACAGAATTTTATTTTATTTTGGTTGTTTTAGAATATAGTTGATATTCAATCCTGAGATCACTTCATTATTTCTTTATTCGAATCCAATATTTGTGTGGTAGCACTCAAATTTTAGAGTTTGTTGTGGGTGCATTCCTTCATCCTGAGTCTTTCGATATTCCTAATGGGGTTTGGCAGCGTATAGTTTAGTTGGTAAATTCATTGCTATATCATATGGGTGAAATTTATATGTTTAGGCTTTCAATTGGTAAACATGCACTTTGAATTTTGTTGGTTTTCACTATTCGATGTATTTAGTTATTGGTGTTTGTTCCATTGAACACAGGTTAGTTGTCAATTCATTTTTGGTAATAACCATATATTTCCAGCCTTCTCCAAGGCATCCAACGTATGGGTAGAGCAATCCAATCTTTATTCGAATGGTAATCTGGCATCAGCTTGTATTTGTTTCTCTTTCCTTCATCCGTTTTATTTGAGTGAACCCGATAGAGGATGTTATATTCAATTTAAATTATTAGATTCAACCGCCTTTGTTCTCTTTTATGTATTTTAGTTCATCCATTGTCTAAGTCTTGTATAACTTGCAAAGTATTCATATATTAGATTATTTGTAATGTTTGAGTCTTGTATAACTTGCAAATTATTCATATATTGGATTATTTGTATTGTCCTTCGATGCCTTTTTTCTTTGGAAGCTGGTTGTGAATACCATGTTGGGCATGATTTAGTTCATTTATGCTTTTCTTGCTGAAAGATCTATTTTCTTGAGTAATCAATTTCTTCTTGATTCATTGTTCTTTCTTGATATATTTGATATGAATATACAAACATTGTTTTGTCTGAAATGGTTGTCTCACTAGTAATAGCTGAGATTGGTAGTTCATTTTTTATATAATTTATTATATGTGTGTGTGTGGATTGTTATTTAAGTAGAGGATTCAGTTGAGATAATTGGTGGGAGATTTGACCCATATAAGAGTTATAATCACTATTCAAACCAAACATATGTTTCTTTTATTGGTTGTATTACTAGTCACGACTAGATTCAACATATCATTTTTGTAATAAGTGATTAAATATACATTTATATATGTGTGTATTTCGATTTAAAACTGTAGGCTATCTTGACAGTCATAACTTCTAATTTAAATGTAGTTTAAACAAAAATTAAATTAAATCATATATGTGTGTGTATAAGTAAGAATTATGATTTAAAACAAAATGCAATTTTGTTTGTGTCATAACTTGGATTGAAATGTTTATAAAATATGTTTAGATAATTACTTTAATAACTTTAGATGACTTGTTAATGAATGAATAAGTAAATGTAATTGATTGTTAATCTTCATGATTATTACATTGAATGTATACATGCATTTAAAGGTTGATTTTGATGTTTTCATTTTGATGTTTCTTTCTCTTAGGTTATTTTGATTTGGGAAGATTTTGTATGTGGAATTTTTTTTTGAAGCTCGTGATTGCTTTGATTTACCCTCATTTATGAGTTCTCAAGTAGTTAGTTTTAGTCTTCCAAATGTGGGGGAGAAAAATGTTTCTTTATAATTGGTTCTTGTTGGTTCCTTGTGAACTGTTGCTCTTATACTTGATTTGATTTTGTGGGCTTATCCTTGCACTTGGAAGTGGTTTTATAGTGAATTTTTAGTGTGATATTGTGTATGCCTCACTTGATGTATTTTCTTTTTGGATTTGATAGTTTGTGCAAGTTGGCTGGTCCCATTTGTGATTATGAGATTCTTTTTCAAGTAGGGAGAGTGGCTTCCCACGGGGGTTGGAACCCTAAGTGGTATCATGGGTAACTCATGTGGAATTTGAGTTAATCAAGTGATAACCTAATAAACAATTAGCGGGTGGGTAGTAATCACACTAATAAAAGATAATGGACGCCTCTTTCATGGCTCAAGTGATCATTTAGGCTTAAGATGAGATGAGAATGCTTGGAATGGAAAATCAACCACCTTTTCTTCATGAAAGGTAAGTTGATTCAGCATATGTAAGACTGGGGGTCGAGAATCAGTTGAGGTTGCCAAGGTGACCCAGGATGGGGATCAGTAACCTATGAAGATCTGCATTGGGTAACCCATGTCGAACTATGTGATGACACTCTTCCCTTTAGCTACCTTTATTTTGTATTGTTTCCCCTTGTTGTTCTTGTACCTATGGAAGTGGATGGTTTCTTGTGTTTGTTGTTTCTATTTTTTTTTAGTCTTGTAGCCTTTTTGCTTGCCTTTTCCTTTTCGTGGGTCTTTCTTGTCATCTCCTAGCATGGGGGGTGGGCCTTAGGGTCCACATGGTTAGGTGGAACATTCTATGCACCCCATTGGGTTCCCATTTGAAGACCGAGATGTGAAAAGTTGTACCATTTGTGGTGAATCCAAAGATGCACTAGAGCTGAAACAATCTTGGTTTTTTGTATTCATACATTTCAATTATTTTATTCCATGTCATTGTACTATTCCCATTCATGTTGTGTAGCACTATTTTATTGATGTAATGCTTGAACAATGTATCTTCATATTATAAATGTAATTAATGTAATCTTTGGCATTATCTTATGATCTTTGATGGATTCTTATCATAAATGTAATTTATATTGATCCTTGTATTATTATGTGTTTATTAGTTCATAATATATGATCTTTAGTGGCATTGTATTTGTGAAAATATTTATAATTAAATTCATAAGTGTGAAGGATGTTGTGTAATGTAATAGATGTTGTCTATTCATTCCATATTATGGTTAAAATGTGTACTTATGAGTAGTTTATCATCATTATGGGTTTGCGATGATGTTAGAGATATTCAAAATTTAATGTAGTCATGTTACCCCAAGGGACTAAGTTATATGTTCATTATACATGGTTTATTACTAGTGATATATGTAATGTACACTTCGTATTAGTTTACTTTAAAAAAAAAGTGCCATACATGATAGATGTTTTAGTGTCCTTTGGGGTTTGTGTGGTGGGCCATTACATGTCATGCAACTTTAGATGATCGACAAAACACAACTAATGAAATGAAAATTATTGATGGTAATTTTTTAACTATTAACTATATTCATTCATTAAATGAGATATTTTTGAATTCCTATTTCTAACCAATTTTCTATAACTAATCAAATAAATAGTAGATACAATTCATAAAAATCAACCATCAATGCTTAATGTTATATCTAGTCAGACATAATTTCAAAAAACTATTCTAGGTAATTTAGAATTTTAATATTATTTTTATTAAGTATATATATTGTATTGTTAGACTTAATGTTATATCAGTATTGATTTATTAAATACACATGTCATTGCAACTTTAGATGATCAACAAAACACTGGGAAACTTAGGTTACCATTCTCTATAGATAATCAACATAGTTTGTTGTACTTTAAACTTATATTGTATATTTATAATATTTTCTCATTAGTCTAATTCTAAAAAATATATTTATATATGTTAATGAAAAATGGTATGATCATGTGTAAATTTAGGTTCAATCCCTTAGAATTAATCCATTTATTGTTTCATGCATTCACTTAATTCTCTTATTTATCACACTTTTTCATACACCTACTTCTATATAATTGTTAGCCAGCTAGATTTAATCATTTAGGTTTGAGAAGAGTATGAATTAATTGATGTGATCTTGTGAAAAGTTAGGTTATATTCTACATTTGTTTCTTGTAATATTTAGGTTTGAGAAGAGTTTTTGTTTCTTGTTACACCATTTATCAATGTATAATTCAATATTATTTATTTTTTAATATGTAGGGAAAGTAATTTTTATTTGACAATCAGAAATGGTCACTTACAATAAAGAGATCATGAAGAAGAGGGAAAAGGATAAAGAAGAAGAATAAATACCTTCGATAGAAAGGATGATAATAGATACTATTATATAAATCAAACATATAAAAGTCACAACATAACATTTATAGATCATTGTCTAAATAACAATACAAAACCTATTTAAAAATACTTTGATAGCACAATGAAGCATCAAAACTAATAATAATCATAGAACCAAAGAAAAATAAATGAAGGACAAGGCACAAGTTTCAAAGAAATTACACCTCAAAACATAGAAAGTAACTATTCAATTGACAAGTTTGAACCTAATGACCAAGAAGGTCACATGTAAATCTCAAGTAGCCAAACATGAGGTATTACAAAATCAATGTACCATCTATTATTTTTATCATTCATTGAGATCAAAGACTTAAATTAAAGCTATTAAGAGTTACTATGATAAGAAAATATAAATTTCCTTACTCATTTCCCTTTAATGAAAAGGATTAAATAAATATCGCACGCCTTTAAGAAAATAATACACATTGGAAGAATGTTTGATATGATGAATCAATTAGGTGTGTTTCCTAATTGTTAAATTTTATAGATTTGCTAAGTAGATACACATTGGAAGAATGCATGATCCCCACCTTAGTGTGCATGTGAATAATATAAGTCATGCATTTTAATGTAAAATCTATAATAAATAAAATTGATAGACAAATATAATATATGTAGTGAGGATAATTTCTCACAATCTATTTGTGTTACATATTGTGAAACATCTTTAAACATTCACATACAAATAAGTAGTGTAGAGAAGGGAAAATTTCCTAAGCTTGCGAGTGCCATTTTTCTTCATCCTTGTCCTTTGATAATTGAATAATTTTAGTTATTCAATTATGTTTGATCATATTCCTTTATTAATTAAATAATTTTTAATAATTATTTAATTAATTCACTTTCTAATCTTTATTCTATCTTGATCGATTAAATAAACTAATTGCATCACCAATTTCTCCCTCTTCTTTAATAGTTAAATAAATTATGATTTATTTAATTATTTTGTCACCTTTCATCTATAGTTAAATAATACCATTAATTATTTATCTATTCATGGTCCTTTAATTCTTCCATAGTTAAATAATTATTAAAATTATTTAACTATCTATGCCACCTCCCCTATTAAGTAATTAATCTAAATTAATTATTTAAGGTCTAATTTTCATCTCTCCATTTAATTAAATTCATAAATTTAATTAAATACTCATCTTTTCTTTTTCTCCATTTCCTCCACTCTCTCCATTTTTGAATAAATAATTTAAAATAAATTATTTATGCACCACCTGGTCAAAGATGCTCTATCATAATCCCCTGCCATAACATTCATTTTTGTCATAGTTTGCATGTCTGGCATGTCTATCATATCCATTAGGCATCATAGCTATCAGTGTCATAGCTTTTCCATGCATGGCATATTTTTCATGCATCAATTCTAGACATTTGATCTTGGCATCTTTTCTGAGACTTAATCTCAACCATCCATTTGGTAACCTCCCTCTCATGCATTCCCATCCATTGATCTTGGAATCTTTCTAGAAGATTAATCTCAGTCATCGATTCAAAAGGTTGTCTATAAAAGCAACCTTCCTTCTCCATTTTCACCTTAACAACTATTCTTCTCCAACTTTCTACTTATAATTTGTAGGTATTTGAACAAGTTAGACTAAAAATTTGAGGGAATATTTACAAAAGGAGAAATAGGAGAGCAAGAGAAGTGATTCAAGTTCAAGCATGGGGATTATTTTTATTTGATGTTTTATTTTCCTTATGTTTTCATTGTTTTCTCTTGTTTGGATGAGGTTAATAGTTTAGAAGTGTTGGCTGTCACTTTGTCTATGCTATTTGATTTTCTAACCTCATCTCACAAGTAGAAACTATGAAATTTATTTATTGCTATCTGTATAAGCATGAATTTGCACCCGTTATGAAAATTCACTTTTTACACTTCCTCACCTTAGAAAACCAAATCCAAAGGTGAAAAACCACATCATCCCATTGCCTTCATTCCACTTGGAATCTATCTTTTGTGTTGATAGAAAATAACTATTGGGGATGCCCATGCGGCATGTAAACATTGATGGAGGGCACTTACTTCCATGACAAATTCCTGCATATGAAGCCTATAGAGGCTTTACACTTCCCATTGGGGTTGGTTTGTAATGCCCCTCTTCAACCAACCTACCCGAATATAGACATTTTTCTCATCCCACTTTCAAAAACACTCTTCATTTATTTCATCCTCTAAGAATTCAATCTATCTTTTACACGACCTCTAGCAATATCTCTACACAATCTTATAAGCATTCTATAGAATCATCCTTTCATTCTCAAGTAGAACTTTGGCACTCCATAGAAAAAACAAAAAAACTCCATCAACTTTGTAGAACAAGTCTAGAACACCATTGGAGCAGGGGATTGAGTCCTCTTTTTGTACTCCATTAGCTAGTGAGCTCTTGGTGGAGGTGGTAAGCATTTTCACTCCTCTCTATGATTTGACTGAGTAGCAAATCGCTATTTTGTAGTGTTATTTTGTTCTTTACTTTCATTCTTCCTTTATCATATTTTTCTCTACAGTTGCTATCTTGGTTGTCCATGGAGAAAAAAATACCAAAATGGGGGTCTGACTGAGGTAGACCCCTATACAACCCCAAAACTAACTTCAAGTCAGAAAAGTTATTGAAGGACCTTAAATAGTCCTCATCATTCTCATCCCTTATTTCAAAACATCCCTTTAGACTGAGGTAAGTTAGGGAATCCTTCTACTCTTGGCTCTTTGTGACCTAGGGCCTTGAACGTGGTTGGTCCCCCTCTCTTACATTTTTGGTGAACTCGCATGAATGATTTTGGTTCCATTTTGTGATACTAAAAGCTCATTTCCTCATATTCTAGGAGTGTTGTGGGGATTTTTCCTTACACCCAAACCTGTGACCCCTAGCAGGAAAAGTTGGAAGGTTATAAAGGTGTTGTGTAATGAAACCTTAATTGGGTCACTATCCTTGCAACCTTTGTAGGGTCCTAAGAGAGTATCATTATTTGCATGCAATGGCCTCTTTTCTACATCAACCTATCCCCTCTACTTAGCTTGTGAGCAGTGATACTAGAATAACCTTCACTTCATAGGACCTACCAATGGGTTTTAATAGGGAACCATCTCCTCTCTACATTGTTTCATGAATCAATGGAAACATCGTAGCAAGTGTTCTTGTTGATCCAACATCTCAAGTAAACATCATAAATAAGGAGATCATGCTAATCAAATTTTTGCACAAAGATGGGTACGATGCACCTATGAGCACCATCCACACACATGATGGATTTTTTGTGCCTCCTTTGGGTAGTATTGTCTTGTTAGTGTTAGTTGGACCTAAATTTGTGAAGCTTTTTTTCAACAATATCCCTAGGTTTGAACTCTTTAGAGTGAAGTTGGGTATCCCTTCGTTAGTAACTATGAATGTGGTGCCTTTTGTCATGCATAAATTTTTAAAATTTATCCACAAGGGTTCCATGCATGTGATTCATTAAACCAGTTGCTCATGGTAGCTACTCCTTGGATTACTCTTGGCTTGTGCCCATTGGCCCTCTCCCACCTAGGATGGACCTCCTACACCAAATGTATTAGAATTATAAGAAACAGTGCTTAAGGATGAAATGTAGTGCGTTTAGTCATGTATAAATGTTTAAAATTTTTCCATGAGGGTTTCATGTATGTGATTCATGACATCGGTTATAAACCATCGGTTGCTCATGGTAGCTACTCCTTGGATTTCTCTTGGACTGCACTCGTTGGTCCTCCCCAAACTAGGAAAAACCTCCTACATCGAATGTACTAGAATTATAAGAAACGATGCTTAAGGATAAAAGTGAGATACCCTTTGTCATCTTATGTTGTTTTACATAGAGATTGTCTAAAAGCTGAGAGCAATGTTGCCAAGGAATGTAGAAGGGAAGAAGAGAAGAAATCCTGAAATCTTCCTTCTTCCTCTTTTGATGTTCAGCTTGATGCTTCCTCTTGCCCCACTAAGGTACCATCAGATTTTGTTTCACATTTGTGGGAGAATCCTATGGTGTCTACTTGGTGAAAGCCAAAGTGTCCAATGTTTGAGCTTCTTGTTTTTCCCACGGAGCATAGGCCTATTTGGTATAACAAGAAGAAAGGTCCCCATGGGGAATCCTCTATGTCTTGACCTCCATAGCCTCCTACCACTCCTACTCCAAAAGAAATAAATGGGAAGAGGCCCACTACTAAATAACTTGAGTCAACTCTCCTTATTGCTCCCCAACCTGCTCTTCCTACTCCCATTTAGGAGTCTATTCCTCTGCCAAAAACAACTGTAGTAGATACTCCCATGGTTTAACATGAACCTTTTGTTCCTTCGTAACCTCTAGCCTCTAGTTCAAAGGGTGACAAAAACTACCTTACACATGAGCACAAGTATCAGTGAAAGTATCTCATGGATGAGTAGGCCACCTTACAAAGGAAGGAAGAGGAGACAACCACCCCAGTATTAGGGCCTCTTGTAATGTCCTCCTCTCTCCCCCCTCTACTTCCATTCAATCTATATTTTTATTGCTTCTAGCTTCTGCTATGAGTAGGAATGCACTTAACCCTAAAAAGGTGAAAGTGTTCATCACTCCTTTGGTGGAGCCACCTTAGTTGATGTCCCTTCTGGATGTCCCACCTTTCTCGAAACCCATAGATATGATGAATACTTTAGTTGTATCTAATATGGTTTTCTCTTCCTCCTCTTCCTTTGCAACTCTTGCCTTGTCTGTGGGGATTTTGTGTTCCCCGGTGAAGTAAAGGTAGAGAGTGGCCCCTCTAGCAATGAAGGATGTAAGAGGATGCCACCTTCTCCAAAAGGTGGTCTTACACTGACTTGTTATGTCCTAGTGATGGAACTAGTCCTGGCTTCCCTTGAGTTTGTCACTCAATGAGCCTAGCAGTGAATCTTGGCCACAACCTTCTTCATCCATTGTGGTAAAACATAGCACTCCTATAAAGTGTATGTTTAACTCTTTGGACAAGGTTCTGGCCTTTTAGACAATCTTCGTGAAACTATTGACCTTATCTCAACAAGAGCTTAGTGGAGAGGACCTTGTGGGGCCCTCTTCCTTAGCCATTGTTATGGGAGGGTTAGACACTCCTCTTAGTATTCCACCACTGTAGACTCATCCTCCTTCCCCCTACGATGATATAGAGTGGGAAGTAGATGACCTCTTGGTTGATCAGTGTTAGGGGGAGGCACCTTGTTTATCTTTAGAATAGATGTGTATGTGTTGTGATGCATCCCCCCATCATCATGCTATGTGTTCATGAAAGACCCTTGTCACCATTATTGGTGCTTGGATACAGGCATAGTTTTTTTTTCGTAAACCTTTTTCTATCTATATCATCATTCTTCCTTGTTTGTGACTTTATTTTTAGCAAATTGGGGATGATGCAAAGCATTGGGGGAATTTAGGCTTCCCTTCAATGTTGATCCAATTTTTTATTTCTACTTTGTCTTTGCGTTCATTATTCACATGGTCTGATATAGTAGGAGTTTGATGACAGTTTATTTTATATACTATTACTATACATATATATATTTAGGAGCAATTTTGACCCCTAAATATTAGGCTACCCCTATGCCCTTTGTTTGTGTTGTTATTTTCTCTTTAGTTGTTACATTATCTTTCTCTCTTCTTTCCTTGAGTTTTCCCTCTCATGTGTGACGCCACTTCTATAACATTTTTATTTTCAAAAAAAGAATTCATTTTCTCAAGAATCTTCACAAACTTCTTTTCAAGAATTGTATTCTCAACTCGAAACCCTAATGGAACATGTTTCCTTCATCACGGGTTCATAAAGAAAGAGCTTGAGAACCTTCCTCATAGGTGGGAGTTGCTTTGACCTTCCCCCTGTGTGGGAGCATCTTCTTCCTTTCAAATTCCTTGATGAATTGAACGTCTTTCAAAAGGACTCCTTAATGATGAATTGATTCAAGAAAGAAGAATCTCTTTCATATTTTCAAACAATGCGTACCTTGAGTGGACCCCTTCTTTATGTAGAGTTCTCGAGGGACCCCTTTGAAAGTCTTCCAACTTGTTGGCAGTCTACGAGATTGTCCCCTTACATTTCTATGTGGCCACTTTCTAACATGTTCTATCTACAAGTATACATGTCACTTTATGAGTGTGCTTGTGAAGCCACTTTCAGACTTTATGGAGTTCCCTTTCCTAGGTTTCCTCCATGTGATAAATCCTAGGGGATACCTCCCTGCATTTCTACAAGTCTATACAGTGATTTCCAAGGTTTCCTTCATGTGAGAGATCTTGAATGACACCTTCCCTATAGGTCTATGGGTCTATAGGGGGCTTTCCTAGCATCCTCCATGTGAGAAATCTTTGCAAACACTTCCTTGTAGGTATGAGGTTCTATAAGGTGCTTTTCTAGGTATCCTTCATGTGAGAGATCTTGGAGGACACCTTCCTTGTAGTTCTATAGGCTTGTGAGGCACTTACTTCTTAGGGATTCCTTCATGTGAGAGATCATGAGGGTTTCTTCCTTGCAAGTCTGCAAGCTTGTAAGATGCTTTCATTCTTTAGATTCATAGTTTTGTAGGGCTATGAGGTCCTTTCCTTGTCCTATGCTCTCAAGTTCTCCATATCACGATCTACTTCCTTGATGGTCCAGGTATACATTTCTAACTCTACTACTTTTTTGATCTACTTTACTGAAGCACTCATCAGTATTTGTGCTCACTAAAGTGGGGAAAAAATGTATAGGCATGAATTTTCACCCCTTATGCAAATTCCCATTTAACGCTTCCTCACCTTAGAAAACCAAATCCAAAGGTAAAAATCCACATCATCCTATTGCCTTCATTCCAACTGGAATCTATCTTTTGTGTCAATAGAAGAATCACTTTTGGGGATTCCCATGTGATGAGAAGATATCCATGTGGTGCGCTTACATCCCTGATGGATTCCTGCATCTGAAGCCTGTAGAGGCATTATAATTCTCATTGGGGTCAATTTGTAACACCCCTCTTTGACCAGGCAACCTGAATATGGCCTTTTTTTCTCATCCCACCTTCAAAAACACTCTTCATTCATGCATTTCATCCTCTAATCATTCAATCCATCTTCTTCACAAGCTCTAGCAAGCTCTCTACACAATATTCTAGGCATTCTAGACAATCTTCCTTGCATTCTCAAGCATCCATCACTCTCAAGTAACACTTTGGCACTCTATAGGAGCAACAACAACACTCCATCAACTCCATGGAGAAAGTGTGGAACAACACCAATTCAACATGGGCTTGAGTCCTCTCTTTTTCTCCTCCATTAGTTAGTGAGCTCTTGGTGGAGGTGTTAAGTATTTTCACTCCTCTCCTCTATGATTTGGTTGAATAGCACATCACTATTTTGTGGTTTTATTGTGTTCTTTACTTTCATTCTACCTTTATCATATTTTTTCTTTATAGTTGCTATCTTAGTTGCTTGCTGAGGTGGAAACACCAAAATGGGGGTCTAACCAAGGAAGGCCCCTATACAACCCCAAAGCTAACTTCAGGTCAATATATTATTGAAGGACCTTATAGTCCTCATCATTCTCATCCCTCATTTCAAAAAACCCCTTTAGACTAGGGTAAGTTAGGGTATCCTTCCACTCTTAGCTCTCTGTGACCTAGGGTCATGAACGCGGTTGGTCCCCCTCTCTTATAGTATTATATTGCATAATCATAAGCATTTGCATTCTTTCCAAACATGAAATATGGAATTTCCAAAACTAGTTCAATGTGTTTAGCCTAATTCTACATCTAAATCTAAGTCTAAGTTTAAGTTTGAGTATGAGATATGATATGATGTAAAGGATTGTCATACAATTACAAGTGGTTTGGAGTAGACCCCTTAGTCTGGAAAACTAAGGTAAGAGGATGAGGTCATCATGTATAGGGTTGTTAAACCATGAAAGTAGTATGACCATCATGGTCTATCCAAATATGAAATCATGTAAAACCTATTAATGTAATGTGGATAATATTTTCCCTCAAGTTTATTAGCTTCCTTATTGTAGATTTAATTTGTGACTGTATAATGAAAGATGTTGATATTCTAATCTTGTTTTATCATATAAACTTGGAGACACTTTCCTATATATTCTAACAATCTAGTTACTCCTTGTAAGCTATTTTTAGTGATACTTTATATTTTAGGACCTATCAAGTATTTCATTTGTATAATATTTTAAAAATAAATTTTTTTGTGTAACCTATAATAAATATGTTTTTAATTCTTTTGTTCAAATTTAATCATATTTATAATTTGATATCATTAATTATTATGTTTTATATATGCATTTGATTTTATGATTTTTATATCAAATGTCATTATCTTGTTTATCACATGATAGGGGACATTTTTGGTAAACTATTCAAAATATTTTAAAAATGAAATGGTAATTATAATATATTAGTGTTTGGAGGATATCATTATAACATTTTAAAATAGTTGAGGGATGTTTGGGAGTAATTTACTTTAATTATTCGTTTTATATTTTTTAATTCATAGTTGATAATTTTTAAAGATGTTTAAGATTAAGGGGGCATCTAAGATGGCTATGTACTCTAATTTTTCTATATCAAATTGTTAAACTATATTAAAAAATTATTGATGTGATTTATGAAAAGTGCAAATAAAATAAATATAAATATAAATAATAAAAATTGTGAGTTTATTTTTTATTTTTTTAGATAAATATTTTTTTATATAATAATAATATACTTAACTTTTAAAAAATATTAAAATAAAATAACAATTTATTTTAATAATTTTAAAAACTAATAATAATTTACAAAATGATTGTTTATTTTAATAATGATGATTGCTTTCATAAAATAAATTATATATTATTTATAATTAATTTTTACTAAAATAATAAACGTATGGTTGTGTTGGTAATCGTTCCAACTTTTTAGTAACTCCAAATTTGTGGGAATGTGTGTAAAATGTAAGAATTGTCTCAAGTGGACCTTACATTCCCCACCATTGTACTCCCATCTATTTTGTTGTTCATTGTCAATTATGCATAAGCCCATCAATTTTATCTAAAAAATAATGCATTCCTTATAAATATTAAACACAATATAAATAGAAAATATTACCATCATAAACCAACATCACCAGATGCATATTTACTCCAATGAAAACATAAGTGTTGCAAATTGATATTCACTTTTCTACACTATACTGTCAATGCCTAGTATAGTTGTTGGTTGCTAATTACAAATCCCATTGAATAGTAGAATTAGAGTTTGATGGCAGAACTTAGTTGATTTGAAAAGGTATTACACTAGAGAGACACAAACTAGTAGGTATCCATAGCATGGATGGAGTGGCATCCATGCCTTGGTGCATTTCTGGGGCTAGATAGCTGCTTCCCAATCTTTTCTAATTTCATCAGCAATTGCAATGGGAAAAGATTGAAGAGCATGCTCTATTTAACTTAGACAATTAATTTTGGGGATAGAACGAGGGGTGGAAGCAAAACCTAATCCTTGCTTGAGAAAATTGAGGGCCAAGGGGTCGATGTGACACTTGGATAAATTGAAAAGTTTCAATTCCCAATCAAAAATAAGATTGGAGGAGGTAAGGTTGGTGTTGATCTTGCAAGAAGTAGCACGACTCACCCTTGGATGAGAGGTAACACAAGGGGGGGTGATGACGCATGAAGGAGGGCACACATAGGTAGGATCAGAGGAGAAAAAGGCATGATGTGATTTAGAGAAAGAGGAGGGATAGGTGCCACATCCGAAAGGGTGAAATGTTTAGAGCAATGGGTTAAAGTTTGCAAAGAGGAGACCAGGGCAAGTACATCAATGTTGTGATTAAAGGAAACATCTACTCCTAATCTATTGGGAAGACTGATCGAGGAGGGGTGACTATTCATGGTTTTTTCTACATAGCAACAACTTAGACAAAATATGGAAATCCTATCTCTCTTGAAAGGAAAATCTCTATCAACAAGCCTCAAGAGATAACCCCAAGGTCTCTAATGTCAAGTCTTGACAATGCATAAACAACTCAGTGATAAATGTGAAAATGTTGGTAATTACAAAGGGACCTTACTACAAGCAAATACTATATGATGATACTCCAATCCTGAATCTAACTTGAATGATAAAGAAATAGCAAAAGATAAAATTTTCAAGAGACTTCTAGATTTAACACTAACCCTAAGATTAACAATGCAAATGATTAACACTTGAAATGGACCAACCCCTTAGTAACTAATTCTTGATTGACCTAGATGAATCTGCAATCTCATAGAAATAGTGAAATCTTCTATGGTATAAAAGATTTTTAGATCATGAACATTCATCCAAAACAACCCTATTGCAATTGACATTAATAAACCTTCACAATTGAACTACACACAATAAACATAAGCTCCATGCTAACTTTTCAAAGCAGCCAACAATCAGCTAGATACAAAAGGTATGGACCAAGGATTGCTACAAATACTTCAAGCATCAAACCATAAACACCATTGAATAATATATAATTCTAAATCTAACATATATCTAATATTTCTTAAGAAATCTCAAAAGATAGAACAACAAGAACCATGCAAGATAAATCAACACAAGAGAATTCATCAAGAGCACAATGTCTTCAATTGTATTGAATCACCCAATAAAACCAAAAATTCCACTATTTTGTGTTACAACACTTGCTCAAAATGAACTAACTTCTAACTTTTTCTCCATTGCTTAATTCACCCCAATATCCAAAACTATCTCTCTAGGCCTTACAAATGAGGAAAAATGTCGTATTTATAGAAAACATATTGGCCTAATTAGAATTTACAATAATAATAAATGGCCATAAAGCAAGTCAACCAAGAGGAATTCAAAATAAGATAAAATGTCCATTAAATGCATGAACTCCATCCAGGTCAGCCTGGGATCCCCAATATAATTCAGACCAATGCATGAAAAATAATAGGGAACCACAAATTTTTATGTAGCATTGTATTAACTACTTCCCCCTTTATCTTTATCCATTTGACTTTGCACCTTCAAGAAGATTCTATCTAAGTCAGCAATAGGAGGCATAGGTAGAAGTTTAACCCTTCTTTCAATTGACCTTATATCATGTCTTGACTGCTTCACCATTTTGTCCCAATCCACCTTACTAGTTTGGTGTTTATCAATCACTGCAATATAGGTAGCTGCATCATCCAACTAATGTGTAGTGACAGGGCCTTCATTTACAGGAGCATAAACATCTCACCACCTTCTCCTCAATTGCTCCAAGCTGAGATTTTTTGGCATGAACTTCTTTCTCCCTTTCATAGAGTCTGGCACACTCAAGCATTAATTCATAACACTACACTATAGGAGGGAATCTAGCTACTTGCACCAACCCTGATTCCAATGTTATTTTAGCCAACAAAGGAATGTTTTGTGTTGCCATCCTAGCCTTGAACTCCTCATAGTCCCATAGTCTAATATTTGTATTAGTCACTTCTAACTAGATGGAAGTAATCTTACTCTCAAGGATTATGCTTTTGATGTCCATCTTGATTCTTTCTACCTTGGAAATAGAAGCTCCATCTACACTTGGATCCATCACTTTACCCTTAGCTCCACTAGTTAGTACTTTGCTTGACTCAGCCTGCACTTAACAAGGAAACCATAGTAAAGATCACACAAAACCCAAGTTAATTAATCACAAATAACATATTCATCCTCAAAATGAGTCCCAAGATAAGAAATATTCCCTCAAATCTCATAAAAATTGATCACATCAAAGTTTGATTTTTAAGTCATCTCGCAGAATCCTGGCTAGAGAGGAATTCCGAAAAATTCCTAGACAGATAGACTTTAGAGGATAAACATAAAAGAATCCCAAATAACTATTTGATCAATCATCATAAACAAAGAAACAACACTAGATATCCCTAAACATCTCAAATCAATCATATAGTGCATAATCATTTGTTAATAAACCATGCCATCTCTTAATCCTTCATTATCGACTGAATTTCAGGAAATTCTACCTAGCAAGGATTTCTATGAATGAAATGATAGTTTGCAAATTGTAGAAAAATGAAGGGATAAAGGATTTTTGGAAAAAACTAGGTGGAACAGAAATCTGAGAAGTAAAAACTCTGAATGTTGACATTTTCTTGCGATTTCACTCAAATTGATCGAATGATCACAAATTTGAGGATCTTTGGCTGGAAATCAGCTTCATTTGAACCTCCCATAGATCATCTTTGAATTTGAGGCTCACCCTAGAGCAAATCAAAAGGAAATGGCAATGCCAGAAGCATGAAACCCTAAATATCCACCATGAATGCATAGAACAAGCTAAGGCTCAGGTTACTCAACTACAAGGTTTTCAAAGGATTCGTTATATCCCACAAGAAAGCTACCTCATGATGCAAATCTAACATCATCAAGAAAACCCAACTTCAAAATACTCAAACATATAGAAATTTGAACCCCAAGCATGCCTAGAATGGAAAGAATTACTCACATTTGGAAATCAAAAAGTAGGGTAGTAATCACATACCATTGATGAAATGCAAGTCAATTACAACAATAACAAACAGTAGTCCAAAGTGCCCAAGAAAACAAAAGCAATTATGATGCCTAGAAAAATGACCACCAAGTCCAACAATTTGCAAACCCAACACTACAATCCATTCAAGCACCTCAAGATCGACCACCTCAACTCAATAGAATGTATATGACAAAGAAAAATGGCAAGAAAATCCCAAAAAATTGAATAAATACCCCCATAAAAAATGTACAAATGACATTATTGCAGTCGACAAGACACTCTAACAAAACCTGAGGATCCAGATAGACATTTAGAAAAATATGACCACCATAGAATTCCATGAAGAAAAGGAATTCCCAAACTATAGCACAAGGTACCCAACACTGGGTTTAGAGAGGATTCGGGTAATTCTACTAGGAGCAGATTTTCCCAAAAGCAATGAAAAACCCAAAATACACCTAACACTTAAGATTTTCAATAAATGCCATAAAGGGATCATCAAAGCAAGAAAGATAAACACTCAAAGGGCTAAAACACTATGAATGAAAGCAAAAGAGTGTTCGTACTTTCAGTGGGGTGCATGTGAAAATTGCATAACAAATGGTGACTCTACTGGGGAAATGCCCCAGAGCATTTCAATGATAAAAAAAAATCAAGAACCTAGAATCTCTGGTTTTAGTACCTTCATTGGGTCATCAATCTAGCAGAGTTTCAAAACTTAGGGGCAAGCAAACCATTCATGCACTAGGGTCAAAGTGTGTGCATATGAATTCATTCCTGCTTTCCGTGGTTACAATGAGATCAAACTTGCTCTGATTAGGCTACATAAGGATTCTAACTCTAAAAGCAACCTAGATAGAGCCTCACTTCTAGTCAGGTGTCCATAACCTTGACAAGGTTATCATTGTGATTCCCCTGAAGCATAGCTCTACTGCCAGCTAGGCATCTATAGCCCCAATAGAGATACTTGGATACTCTTGATAAGTTGAATTTATTATTTCAATTTTCAATATTTTCCTTTTTCATCTTTCTGATATTTCTTTTCTTTTCACTTTTTTCATTTCAACCTATGAACAATGAAGTTCACACTCAAGGCTAAGAATCATAGTGGCACTAAAGAAAAATATAATATTTTTCACCTAAGAAAACTTCATAAGAATCCCTTGCAACCTTGGAATTAATTTTTTTTTTTTGTAAAATGTAAGACCCAAATACATTCTAGATTTAACTTAATCCACTGGATTATCCACTCAAAACACTTAATACATATGACACCAAATAGAGGACTTTCACCAACTGACTCTAGAAAAAGGATTGAAGTTTGTAAAGGAAATATTCATAACAATCCCAAATAATAATATGTTTAACATGCAAGTGCAACACATCTAGAAGGAAATAAGAGAACCTCCAAAGCAAGAGTGGAACAAAAAAAAACTAAACTAAAAGAAAACCAAAAGAAAAAAAAAGGGAAACCTATTCTAACCAAAGAAAAGAAAAGAAAACCTACTCTAACTATGTATAGGAAAAGAGCTAAAAACAACTCAAGATTAGAAGTAATGCTTCAAGTACTGCCCATTGAAAGGAATTGGCATGTCTTCCCCAATGAGAACTTTTAAATGAAAAGCATTATCTCCTAGGATCTTCTGAAATCTAATAAGGGCTGAGCCAAAGTTTGTCAAATTTACCATGCTCCCCTTTTTAGTCATGTGCTTTATCCCAATAGAGAACTAAGTCAAAGATCCTAAAGGATTTTACCTTATCTCTTCTATCAAACCATCTTTTGACTACACCCTAGTGCTTGGAAATTTTTCTAAGGCTTCATCTCTTCTTTCTTAAAGGTGTAACAACTCGTGTACGTGGGCCTCATGCCTATTCTCTTCATCATAATATTCATTAATGAACTATAAAGTAGGGATCCTCAATTGAATAGAAAATACAGGTTCTAGGCCATACATGAGGTGATAAGGAGAGGTCCCTAAGGAATTTTTTTTTCTAGTATGATCTACCCACATAGCAAATCTAAGTTGAGTGTGCCAATCCCTAGGATTCTTCTCTAGTAGCTTATAGATGAATGTTAAGAGGTTTTTATTGTAAGACTCAGCCAAACCATTACCTTGTGGATAGTAATTGGATGCAAACTTTACTATGATCCCATGATTAAAGGCCCAATTATAAAATTTCAATGATGCAAATGCAAGACCATTATCACAAACTAAAGATAAAGGACATCCAAATCAATTAATAATACTTGATTCAATGAAATGTATTACCAATTCAGAAGTACATTGTTTGCATGCAAGAGCCTTAGTCCATCATGTGAAATAATTAGTAACAATGAGAATATACCTATGGCCTATAGAAGAAGTTGGATTGATGGGACCTATAAAATACATCCCCCATTGTGCGAAAGGTTTTACCTCAAAGACCGGTTCGAGTGGAAGAGTTGCATACTTCTTCCTGGTTGTTGTAGTTTGACACACATGGTAGGCTCTGACATGGTTGTGTTTTTACTTGAACAATGTGAGCCAATAATAACCAGCCATCAAGATCATATTTACAATAGAATGCACAGATCCATGGCCAGTACTATATCTATCATGAAATTTTTCCATGACTCTCTTGGCCTCCTATTGCCCCAAACATCTTAATTATATATCTTCATGGTTCCTTTTGTATAGGACAAATCTCTTCAGCATGAAATTGTCACTCTTCAAATGTAATTCCTTTCTCTATACTACATTCAGATGGTCAAGACTCCTTTGATTCAAAAGATAGTAAATGATATCATCATACCAGCCCCCTAGAGAAACATCTTCAATATTGTAATGTTGGAATGTAAGGTCAAGGCCCATTTCTTCCATTGTTCATGTAATCCCTTGCCCTCTTACCAACTTCATGGGTTGAATCTTAATATCATACTCTTGCAACATGGTCACCCACTTTTCTCTATGTTCTCCCAGCTCATTCTACATCAAGAATATCTTGACTACATGATCATGAACTATTGCAAAGACCTTGTTTCTAAGAATATAGTGCCTAAACTTCTTCACAGCTCTAATCAATGCACAAGAATGATCATAAGCAAATGAATATATGTAAAATGGCTTCTCATAATCATAGCTTACTAACATTGGAGCCTCAACAATAGCTCTTTTAATTTCTACAAATGCTTCTTTTTTCTCTACACTCCATTTAACCTTACCTTCTTGCTTCAATATGGCATTCAATGGCTTGACTATTTCAGCGAATCCAGTGATGAACTTCTTTACAAAATTATTTTTTCCAAAGAATGAATTCATTTCTTTCTTGCTAGTTGGTGGCTGAATTTTAAGTATGGCTTCCACTCGTTCTAGGTCAATAACAATTCCCTTCTCTAAGATAACATGCCCAAGCAACTTTTCCTCAGTAATTCCAAAGATGCACTTCTTTGGATTAAGAGATATGCCAAATTCTCTACACCTCTGAAACACGTTGTACAAGTCTACTATGTGATCACCTTTCTTCTTGGAAAATACTATCAGATCATCCATATCAATGATTATGCCTTTACCAATTATATCTTTAAAATCAATGTACATAGCCCTCTAAAATGTTGCTCCAGCATTGATCAAACCGAAGGGAATTATCCTATAGGAAAAAGTACCCCACTTTGTGGTGAAAGTAGTCTTATACCTATCTTCATAATTTACCATAACTTGGTTGTATCCAAAGTATCCATCAAGAAAAGACATCATTTGAGATCCATTGACAATCTAAAATACTTCATCCAACAAAGGTACTAGATAATTGTCCTTTTCTAACACTCTATTAAGGTTCCTAAAATCCACACACAATCTGATTTCACTATTCTTCTTTCTCATAGGAACCAGGTTCACAACCTAGATTGAGTGTCTAACTTGAAATATGATTCTGGTAGATAGTAGCTTTTGTACTTCCTTTTGAATTACAAGTTCCAATAAGGCATTGATCAGTCTTTTTCTTTTCCTGAAGGGTTTCACTCCTGGCCTCAGAGGGATAGTGTGAGTTATAATTGATGTGTCATAAGTCTTCAAGTCCTCATAACTGTGAGATATTACATCTTGATATGTATGTAATGCATTAATTATTCCTTTCATCTCCTTTGGAGTATACACTTTACCAATGAAGACATTCTTGACATTATCTTGAGTCCCATATTATACATTTTACATTGTCCACTAATAGACTCTTTCTTGGCATCTTGTTCTTGATCTTTGACCTTATCTAAATAAAATATCCTTTCTAATTGCACCATTCCTATGGGAATAGTATTAGTCTTCAAATTGATTACTCCTTCCAAATCCATCTCTACTTCTTGAGGTTCAGTTTCATCAATGATATGAGAAGCAAAGACATCTAAACTTGTGATAAAATATAAAATATGCTTATCATCCTCAAATACCTAGAAATTGGTGACATTGTTAGTTATTGAAGGCACCAGGGTAAATTCCACTATAATTTTCCTTAATCCAAAGAGGGATAAAGGCTACAATGTACTAGCTACCTAAGCAAGGGAATTTGTTGTTTGGTTCTTATTGCATGGTATCAACTGAATGTTGAAGGCATCAAATCCTTCAATAAGGTCCCATACTCTATGCCTATAATTGGTCATTCTTCTATCATGATAGGAGTACTACCTCCTAACTTGCTTAACCATTAACTTAGAATCCCCAAAGAATTGCAAAATCTTGACCTTTTTTTTTAGTGCCATGAGCAACGCATGAACCAAAGCTTCATATTCTACTACATTATTAGTGAAATGAAATTGAAGTCTATGAGCCATAAATAAATTCTTACCTTTTGGACTGAATAACTCAAATCCTGCCCCAGCTCCTTGTTTTGATTTAGATCCATTAAATCTTAAAGTCCAACAACCAGCAACTATAGACTTCCTTGCTACATCTTGTGTACCATTACTACTAGAAGACTCTTCAGATAGAATCCCTTTCTTCCCTTTAGTACCCTCTTGAGTATTCTAAATACTAATTTTGACTATTGAAATAGGGTTGATACATTTATGTACCTATTCTACTGTAGTCTGGAATAAGTAACAATCCAGTTTAGAGTGGGAGGAATTATGGAATCTACACCAATTCGGCAAGATAAAATCTCTAAAATTCATTTCCCTACCCAACTAAATTTGATCCTCAATGCAATTTTGGATGAATTCTTGGAAATTGTCTAACAAACTAAGTTGGTGATCCTCAAGATCATCATCCTTTTCAACTAGCTCCACCAAAGCTTTGGTACCACTAGATTTCAATGTGAGATCAACATGAATTATGTTCAACATAAGGACCTCTTCTACATCTAACTCCTCAAAAGGGGTTGCGAGCACATAGTTACCCATACTCACTTCTGATATCAGAATATCATTTGAAGTATTCCAATACTCTATGATCATATACTTCATCCTCGGTTCTCTTTCAATCCTGATCTGATTTGGTACTCCCTTCTAGGGAAGCCACATATGAGAGTGATAAATTGAGACATATCCATTCAGATCCCTAGTAAAGTCTCTTCCCAAAATTAAACCATAAGCATCAAGTATATATACCAAATATATATTAATAACTTGTTGAATTCTAGGGTCAGAAGAAACCTACATATGAATCATATTTAATTCCCCTACAACATTAAATTCAGTTCCATCTAGTTGGGTAACTATCTTTTGGGAATTAGTAGGAGTAATACCTAGGGCCCTATAGACACCAAAAGGAATTACATTGGTGGAAGTGTCTAGATCCAACAAACAATTATGCAAGTTCTTACCAAATATATGAACATAGATCAGAAATGGAGGAGTGTTTTTTTTCCTCTAAAACAGAGTCAAAGGAGTATCCACCTGAGCAACTTGAGTTCTATATTTCTCTTTCACTTTATCTCCAGGAGGCATGTGTACTTGATTATGAGTCTGACTTTTCCCTCTAACTGGTTGAGAACTAGATGTTCTATTGACACTCTCACTAACTAATTTATCATATGATACTGAATTTGCATTGTAAGCTCCTAGTAGTACATTTCTAATGGTTGGAACTCTTAATAACTCAAATGCAAAGAGACTTACCTTTAGCTTCTTGATTTATTCTACAACATATATGGCTAGATAAATACAACCTAGACACCTGAGGATATGGTGGATTATTGTTAGCATTGGGTTTTGGAGGCATAGTGATGTTGTTTGGAGGAATAGAGGTGGTGAAGGGGCCTCCAGCTTGTGGATGTTTGTGTGGCAGGTCCCTCATATCATATTTTTTAATAGGTCATTGGAATGTCTACACCTCTTTAATATAAGCTTCTTCTTTTTCCACGGGGACATTTTCATTCACTATATTTTCATCAAAAAATTGAGTATTCTCATCTCCATTGCACACCTAATCTGCCTCCTCTTTAAGCTGGTTCAATTCCTCAAGTACATTCTCCTTGCTCTATGGAAAAGGAGCATGATTGAGCACCAAGACTAATGAGTCATAAGGAGTAGATGGCACCATCTCCTAACTACTTGAATTTTTCTCCACCTCATATTGGAAAATTGAAGCTATTGTTTAAAATCCTAGACAATCTAACTCAGAATGCTGACCTATCTTATGGAGCCTACACCATCCTGATAAGGTAGCCTCAACTGAATATAACCATTTGGAGGATTGTCTTGGTTGATTGGCTAATCTAATGGGGTGGGGATACCTCTATTGTTAGGCCTTGTGTTCCAAGTTCTATTTTTTTAGGTGGCTATCTTCTATCAAACCCTTGTCCATTAGCCTAGCCCTATCAAAGTTTTGGCTTGAGGACTATCCTTTATCATAATTCTGACCTCTATCATTTTTATATCCTCTTTCATGATTATATCCCCTTTTAGGATGTTGACCCCTATCAAAATGTTGTCCCTATTGGATTTCTTCATTTTCTTTGTTATGATTTGACTACATACTTCTTTGAGAAGCTTGGAGCTAACTATTTTGGTTCCTCAAATAAGCTACCTCCATAATCAACTTCTTCAATTGTTCGGTGAATTCATCCAGTCTCTCTTTGTCAAGATTTCTATATGGAGGTTGGTTTGCATTATTTTTAGGATATCCTATTGCAGTACTGGTATTCTGTGACTAGTTCAAAACTTCATAATTCTATAGGTATGTGGGAAAACTAGCCTAAGGATGTGGGTGAAGAGGTTGATTCACATTTTGTTGAGGGTAGTTGATGGAAGGTGGAACCTGACCCTCGGGAGGCCCTGGGTGAGGAACCATAGGAAACTGAGGTACCAGATTCATGATTAGAGTGTGATTGGCAAGAGCCTAGTTGAAAGTTGGGACCTATCCAGGGTGAGCAGTGGGTCATAGTGATGGTAAAGGCCTGGATAAGTGTTTCCTTAAAGCGATGCTAACCTTCATGGCCTCTACATATGCATCAAGTAAGGTGGTAGGATGGTTCTTTCTCCACTTCATGAAGGTATTTGTTAGACTGTCAAGACCTTCATAATAGACTTCTAAAGCAATAGCCTCATCAATAGTGTAAGGAGCCTATAATCGGGTATAGGCACGATGAAACTTGTTATTGAAGGATGATATGGGTTCATGGAATTGTCTCTTAACATTGGTGAAATGGAGATAAAGCCCATTGGGACTAATGGGGATCCTAAAATTCTATAAAAAATGCAGTCTCTAATTCAGTCCAATTCTGAATAGACCCAGTAGGAAAATGATTATACCAGTAGAATGCATCTTCTCTAACAGAATAAGGAAAGAGCATGCATTCTACATCCTCATGATTAATTCCTCTATCCTTAAGGAAACTCTAAAAGATTCTGATGTGATCCTCAATAATTCTATTGGGGTCATTAACATGGAACTTAGAAAAAAATGTTTTGGGTTCTTGGGCATGACATTGTAATTATTGAAGGTCAAAGGAGATGGATTGTTGGCAAGGAAAGCCATTGGTGGAGGTGGTAATGGCCAATCTATGACTAGCTGAGGTTGTTGAATGGGGATGTCCTCAAAATCAAATGAAGATGAACTTGATGAAGATGAGGGTGATGGAGATGATGGGATTGGATGGGTAGATGATGATTCACTGATCCTTCTAGTCCTTCTTGACATAGTAGGAGCTAGAAATTATTGAAACTGCTCTTCTCCTAAAGTAGATCTAGTTCTTTTGAATCTTTCAGGAGAAATAGTAGATAGAAACTAATCCAGCTTGCATATTTAGGCCCTCCTTCTAGCACCAATCTATTGATAGTGTTTTTTGCATTGCAACAAATCAAACAAAATATGGAAATCCTATCTCTCTTGAAAAGAAAATCTCTATCATCAAGCCTCAAGAGATAACCCCAAAGTCTCTAATGTCAAGTCTTGACAATGCATAAACAACTTGGTGATAAATGTAAAAATGTTGGTAATCACAAAGGGACCTTACTACAAGCAAATACTGAATCCTTTAATTTATCAATTATAACAATATGATGATACTCCAATCCTAAATATAAATAGAATGATAAAAAATAACAAAATATAAGGGTTCCAAGAGACTTCTAGATTTAACACTAACCCTAAGATTAACAATGCAAATGATTAACACTTGAAATGGACCAACCCCTTAGTAACTAATTCCTACTTGACCCAAATGAATCTGCAATCTCATAAAAATAATGCAATCTTCTATGGTATTAAATATTTTTAGATCATTAACATTCATCCAAAACAACCCTATTGCAATTTAAATGAATAAACCTTCACAATTGAACTAAGCACAATAAACATAAGGTATGTGCTAACTTTGCAAAGCAGCCAACAATTAGCTAGCTACAAAAAGTATGGACCAGGGATTGTTGTAAACACTTAAAGCATCAAACCATAAACACCGTTGAATCATATCTAATTCTAAATCTAACATACATCTAATATTTCTCAAGCAATCTTCAAAGATAGAACAACAAGAACTATGCAAGATAAATCAACACCAAAGAATTCACCAAGAGCACAATGTCCTCAATTGTATTGAATCACCCAATAACAACAACAATTCCAATGTTTTGTGTTATAGAACTTGCTCAAAATGAACTAACTTCTAAATTTTTCTCTATTGCTTAATTCACCCCAATATCAAAAACTATCTCTCTAGCCCTTACAAATGACGCAAAATGAAGTATTTATACAAACCCCCAAGGCATGTCAGTCTAATTAGAATTTACAATAATAAAAAATGGCCATAAAACAAGTTGTCCAAGAGGAATTCAAAATAAGATAAAATATGCACAAACTCCATCTAGGTCAGCCTAGGATCTCCAATATAATTTGAACCAATGCATGTAAAATAATAGGGAAGCACAAATTCCAATGTAGCATTGTATTAATTGCTTCCCCCTTTATCTTTATCCATTTGACTTTGCACCTTCAAGAAGATTCTATCTAAGTTGGCCATAGGAGGCATAGGTAGAAGTTTAACCCTTCTTTCAATTGACCTTATATAATCTCTTGACTGATTCACCATTTTGTCCCAATCCACCTTACTATTTTGGTATTTTTCAATCGCTGCAATATAGGTAGCTACATCATCCAACCGATGTGCAGTGACAGGGCCTTTGTTTATAGGAGCATACACATCTCACCACCATCTCCTGAATTGTTCCAAGCTGATATCTTTTGGCATGAATTTATTTCTCTCATAGTGTCTGGCACACTCAAGCACTAATTCATAACACTGCACTATAGGAGGGAATCTAGCTACATGAACCAACCCTGATTCCAATGTTCTTTTAGCCAACAAAGGAAGGTTTTGTGCTCCCATCCTAGCCTTGAACTCCTCATAGTCCCATAGTCCAACATTTGTATTAGTCACTTCTAAACAAATGGAAGTAATCTTACTCTCAAGGATTCTTCTCTTGATGTCCTTGATTCTTTCTAACTCAAAAATAGAAGATCCCTCTACACTTGGATCCATCATTTAACCCTTAGCTCCACCAGTCACTGCTTTGCTTGACCTATCCTGCACTTAACAAGGAAACCATAGTAAATATCACACAAAACCAAAGTTAATTAATCATAAATAACATATTCATCCTAAAAATGAATCCTAAGAAAAGCAACATGCCCTTAAACCTCATAAAAATTGATCACATCAACGTTAGGGTTTTAAGTCATGCCGTGGAATCTCGGTTAGAGAGGAATTCCAAAAAATTCCTAGCCAGACAGATTTTAGCAGATAAACATGAAAGGCCCCCAAATAACCATTTGATCAATCATCATAAACAAAGAAACAACACTAGATGTCCCTAAATAGGTCAAATCGATCATATAGTGCATAATCATTTGTTAATAAACCATGTTATCTCTTAATCCTTCATTATCCACTAAATTTTAGGGAATTCTGCCCAGGATGGATTTCAATGAAAGAAACGATAGTCTGCAAATTCTAGAAAAATGAAGGGATAATTATTTTTTGGCAAGATCCAGGTGGAATGAAAATCTGCGAAGAAGGCAAAACTCTAAATGTCGATGTTTTCTCATGATTTCACTCAAATTGATTGAATGATCACAAATTTTAGGATCTTTGGTTGGAAACCAGTTTCATTTGAACCTCCAATAAACCATCTTTGAATATGAGGCTCACCCTAAAGAAAATCGAAAGGAAATGGTGATTCACTAAGCACAAAACCCTAAAGATCCACCATGAATGCACAAGACAAGCTAGGGCTTAGGTTACTCAACTACTAGGTTTTCAACGTATTCATTATATCCCACAAGCAAGCTACCTCATGATGCAAATGAGACAAGCTCAAAACTCACTTGGGGAATCATCAATCTAATAGAATCAAGCAACCCCAGCTTCGAAATACAAAATATACAAAAATTTGTACCCCAAGCATGCCCAAAATGGAAAGAATTGCTCACATTCGACAATCAGAAATTAGCGTAGCAACCACATACCATTGATGAAATGCAAATCGATTACAACAATAAAAAATAGAAATCCTAAGTTCCTGAGCAAACAAAAGAAATTATGATGCCCAGAGAAATGACCACCAAGTCCAACAATTTGCAGACCCAACACTCCAATCTAGCCAAGCACCTTAAGATCGAGCACCTCAACTCCATATAATTCAAATGACAAAGCACAATGGCAAGAAAATCCCCAAAAATTGACTAAATACCCTCATAAAAATTGTGCAAATGACATTAAATTACAGTTGACAAGACGCTCTAACAAAAGCTGGGGATCTGACAGGACAATAGACATTCAAAAAAATCTGATCACCATGAAATTCCATAAAGACTAGGAATTCCTGAACTATAGCACAAGGCATCCAGCACCGGGTTTAGAGAAGATTCAAGTAATTCTGCTAGGAGCGGATTTTCCCAAAAGTGGTGAAAAACCCAAAATATGCCTAACACTTAAGATTTTCAATAAATACCATAAAGGGATCATCAAAGCAAGAAGGATAAACACTCAAGCTCATGCCAAGGAAAGGTAAATCCCCAAAATCAAAGGGCTAAAACACTAGGAATGAAAGAAAAAGAGGGTCCTTGCTTTCAACGAGGCATGTGTGCAAAAACTGCACAATAGTGAAATTTGTGAGGGGGAAGGTAAAATTTAGAAAACATAGGGCTTGAGGAATGGTATTGGGATGAAGGCACATGTGAGTTTGTTTGGAAGAGGACACAAGAAAAACCATCATTAATGTTTGAAACATTAGAAGAAATGTTTGGATTCAACTCACCTGCAATGATTGGAGAGAGAATGGATTGCCATCGAAGACCCAAGCTTGGTTGATGTTGTAGTATCTATAGTGACTAAAGAGAGATAATTGAGAGGCAATGAAGACCCATGCTTGGTTGATGTTGAGGCAGCTAGAGATAGGGAGTTGAGAGGTGTCGAAGACCCATGCTTGGTAGATGTTGAAGTAGCTAGAGATAAAGAGTTGAGATGTGCTAAAGACCCAAGGTTAGAAAATGTTGGAGGGGTCCCAATCACTAGGGAAAAATCAAAAACACAATGCAAGCTTCAAGAGGTGCTAGTTGTGCTAGAAGGAGAGGAGGAGCAAGCAACACAAGTTGTGACATTTTGTTGGAAAACGTGGAGATCAGAAGTAATACGCACAACAAGAATTAGATCGATAGGAAGAGGGTGGGAGAGAGATGGAGATGAGTGGGGGAAAGAATTGGAAGGAGATAGGGAAGACGGTCTAAGGAGCTAAAAGTTTGAGTGGGAAGAGATACAAAAGAAAACTTGATTTTGCTTGGCTGATAATCTAAAGAATTTTCTTTTTTGCTTCAATTCCCAAGCTGACTTTAAACAAGCAATCCATAATTCAAACCTCAAGGAACAAGCTAAACCAAGATGTAGATAGAACAACCTAGTCGATAACTAGTAATTATTACGAAGGAAAATAGATTTTAGATGTCTTAACTTATGGGGTTTAATTTTACATTTGTAATTATTATTTATTTATAAAAAGTATAATTATATTATGAACAAATATATAAATCTATTTCATAAATCAAATGATAGAATCACCTTTTATCATTCTATGAACCATAATAATAATCAATTTTCATAAAATTACAAATTTACAATTCATTTTAATTTTCACATTTTAAATTAAATTGAAATTGAACTAATTCAAAAATAAATAAAAAATCATATATATATATATATATATATATATATATATATCGTCCGACTACATACATATTAAACATTTAAAACCCTTATTAGTACTTTTTTGTGAGGAAGTACTATTGCAAAGTTAAGATTTCACCCAATCAAAAACAATAATTTCTTTCGAAAAAAGTAAAATTCAATTTTATAAAGTGAACTTGTAAGATATTTAATTTTATAAATTATTAAAATTATTTTTCTTCAATATGATTGGCTAAAAGGTTTTGTATGTTATTGATGGATTTGGAGGAAAAGTGAAAATTAACTATTCTTTTTCCTATTTTTTAGAAAGAACTATTATTTTTCCTATTTTTAAGAAATGAAGTTATAATGACATGTATTTGAACCAACAATTTTGATAATGGTCTATGGA
>VDFB02049217.1:35362499-35418384 GCA_007258455.2 Sequoia sempervirens | reverse complement strand
CTCTCCCTCTCTTAGGTATCTCTCTCTCTGTCAACCCTCTCCCTCCTACCCCCTCTCCCTCTATTAGGTGTCTCTCTCTCCCTCTCAACCCTCTCTCTCCTACCCCCTCTCCTCCTACTCTCTCTCCCTCTCTTAGGTCTCTCTCTCTCAGCCTCTCCCTCCTACCCCTCTCCTTTGTTATGTGTCTCTCAATACCCCCTCTCCCTTTGTTATGTATCTCTCTCTCTCTCAAACCTCTCCCTCCTACCCCCTATCCCTCTCTTAGGTCTCTCTCTCTCAACCCTCTCCCTCCTACCCCCTCACCCCTCCCTATGTTAGATCTCTCTCTCTCTCTTCAACCCTCTCCCTCCTATCTGCTCTCCCTCTCTTAGGTCTCTCTCTCAACCCTCCCTCCTACCCCCTCTCCCTCTGTTAGGTCTCTCTCTCTCTCTCAACCCTCTCCCTCCTACTCCCTCTCCCTCTATTAGGTCTCTCTCTCCTTCTAAACCCTCTCCCTTCTACCCCCTCTCCCTCTCTCTCTTAACCCTCTCCCTCCTATGTTGAAAAAATATGTCTCAATCCGACAGGCTGAAACCTCTATTAGAGCCAAGTTAGTGTGACATATTCTATGTCTGGCCGATGAGTAAATTTGTAACCTTATGTTTTGTATAGGTCACTGTGACCTTGCAGAAGTCTTACTGAATGGTCACACATTGGAGTATTCTGTGTGACATGTTGTGTTAGGTATGTTCTCTTACCATGTGGAGATCTCTGGTCAACAAGCCATACATATCGTTTATTAGGGAGACCCTTGGCCAAAAGGCTTAGTTCAAGAAGAAGCCTCAGCAATGAAGAAAGTGTTGATGGTGTTTTTATGCACTTCTCAACACAGGCAGTGTATAGGTGCACTACCTCTCTTGAAAGACAATCTCCCACAATCAAATTGCAGAACACTATCCCAGGGTCTCTTGGATGTCAGGTCATAATAGTGCTTAGATACCTCAGTAGTTTGATGTGATTTGCTGGAATCACAAAGCGGACTTACAGAAAATGCAAAGCGTGGAAACAAAGCATGGAAATTGGATCTTGAAATGGAGTCCTTAGGATGGAAAGTTATTATACGCCGGCTGTAGGTTCAAACAACAATCTTGAACTCCATTTACTTGTTAGATTTGGCTTTACAATGTGCAATGAACCTTGGTGTAGGTCAGTTATTAAAAAAGGGGAAAAGGTGAAGGGGAGGAAAAGTTTCCAAGTCTGAAGCTTGCTATGAATAGTGACAATGGAGTTCCTACAATAGACAATTCCTCAAAACAATGTCCCACTTAACCAGGGATTTCATAGTATCATGGAAATTGTGCTATCTTCTAAGGACTGCAGATCTTTCATCTTTTATCCACCACATACATGCATGAATCAAAGATAAATGTTTGGGGCAGGTTTAAAATTACGTCCAGACTAACTTTGCATAGCTATCTACCATCAACAAATAGCAAAAAGTATGGACTAAGGGATCGTCAACAAGGCAAAATTTTTCACAATCACTAACAGCATTCCTAAGATTATCCAAAGAAAGTAAACAGCTAACTAAACAACAATAAGATCTAAGCTAAACATGAGAAATTGGAGAATGAATCAAATAACATGAGAGAAACAAAGAAAATACACCAAGTCAATGTCTTTTCTTATAAATTTCAGTAGCATGTCTTTATAACAACTCAACTCTCACTTTTGTAAATAAGAGGGGTGCTCTATTTATAGTTTCCAAAAAGTTAAATGAATGGCCAAGATTCATTCTCATTATGTGGCCCAGATTCATTACAAAATAGGGTTTCACCTACCCCCAAATAGATCTTAATTTAAAAATTCATTCCTGTCTTTTCCCTATTTCGTAATGTAGTGGATGACACTATAGCTTTTTCATTCTGTAGCTAATTGTTGTTTCCTTCGATGTAGCTGCTCTTCAGGAAGATCTTCTTTGGCTGAGCTATCCTTCTACTCCTCGAAAGCTGTGTGCTCTATGTACTTGACGATGACGGCCTGGAGCTTGTCAATTTCAAGGATTTCACATCATAATGCCTGGTAGCTCCACTCCTTAGCGTTATCTTCCAACCTTTTCCAATCTTCGTCATACTTCGAGCCTTGGTCCCTGAATAGCTCTGATCGGTCGAAGGTGTGGGCAGCAAAACTCAGGAACTCCGTTGTAATTTCTCTAGCTATCCTGTCTTTCATCTTCTCCTAGAAGTATGGCTTGATCTTTTTTGGATCCATTTGTACCATGGGCATATCATATCCTATCATCGGTTTAAGGTATTGAGCACATTCTGCCCAAATTTCTTTGATCCACTCGATATCTGGATCCACTCTGCCCAGGATTTGCTCCAACCTCTCCTTCTGGTTGACAAGGTCTCTGTGCCACACATCCACTAGTCAATTCTCGGGAGGGTGGAGTCATATGTTGTAGGGAAATTGGTGCAGAGCCTCCTCGTGCTCTCTAGGGATTGGATCAGGTCCAAGAATTTGTTGGCTGTTTGAAAACTCTACTGATTCCCATGTTTCTGACGTATGCAACCTATCGGAACCAATCCTCGATGGTTTTCTCCAAGTTCTTTCTCCTTTCCATTTTGTCTATTTATTCTTTGGAGAGCAACTATGGTGCGGTCGTGGAGGTAGCGGGTAGGTCGTCCACTAAGGACCATTGCTGTATGTAGTATGTTAGGGCAGCAACCTGTGCCTTGAGCTCATCCTTGGAGACCCTGTCTTGTTTTATCAGGTGCACCACCGTGGCCACCGACTCCTCCAGGTGTTCAACCTTTTGCTCTTTAGTTGCCGTCCCCAAGTCAATGGTGGAGATATTATAACTCACCCCTGCCTGGCCAGTAGTAGGCATTGTAATTTGTGCCACTCGGAAGCCAGAAGCATCCATTGTTATCTTGGATTGGACCTTCGGCTTCTTCTCCTTTTTTGTCGTGGTAAAGGATTGAGCCAAGATGGCCTCCAATCTTGCCCTTGGGTCCTTCAGCATAGGGGTTGTCTTCTCAAGTTGCTTCTCCAACCAATCGGGCACAGCAAATTTATCCTTGGGTGCATCATGGCTGCCCTCACCCTTCTCAGTCAGAGGCAAGACTTCTGCCTCTTTTTCCCTATGGGGTTCTTCTTTCTCTGGGGCAGCATCCTCCTCCTTTTCGTCAGAGTCACAAATAAAAATGAGGCGTTTGACAGGAAGCTTAGTGGACGGCTGTCGGGTGGGACTTTCTTCTTTTGCTGCCTCTTCTTCTTTCTTCTCTTTAGTAGCCTCGGCCTCAGGGCTCTTGATAGCATGGGTCTCAGCCACAGATAAATCCTTTTCTGGCTGCTCATCTGGTGGTTGCACCTCCTCACCATGTGGTGACTCTTTTGTTTCCGCCCGAACATTCTTCAACTGCTGCGCCACCTCCTCTATAGGCTTCGAGACTTCTTGCTCTCACTCTTCCAACTCCTTTGAGATCTGCATCGTGTCTTCCATGGCTGGCGGCCCTGTTGGCAGTTGTGAAGGCTGAGCTATTGCAAGGACTTGGGCAAGGGCCGCTTGGAGAGCTGGATTCATTAAGATTTGGGAAAGCTCAGGGGGGAGGTTTTGCATATATCTCGTAAGGGCCTTAGGCATAGTGGCAGTGGGAATAGGTGATATTATTGTTTCCAGAGGGAGGGAGGTAATGGGAGACATGGTAGTAGAGGAAGGAGGAGTGGTCACGCCAGAAGAGGAATCAATAACGACTACTGACCCGGTCGGGGGCGAAGGGGCAAGATGGACAGAAGTGTCCACCACAGACAAAGATGAGGCGATCGCGGTCAGGGAGACAAGCGGTGCACAAGGAGGGGCAGGGAGAAGCAAGGGAGGCTGCAATTCTGTCATAGCCACCGTCTGCTTGAGCCTTTTGGGAGATGAGCCTCCCGTTTCTTTCTTTGCTTGCTCCTTGGGATCTACAGACTGTGCGGTTTTTGTTCCCTATCTCTTCTGGGACCTAGTGACGGGAGGAGACTTGGAGGTCCCACCAGTTGACGTGGTGGCAGCAATGTCTTCTGTGGCACTTGGCTCACTTTTGAGCCCTTCATACTTCTGGACCACCCCTTGTTGCTTTAGATATGCCACCTACCCATCGACCCACTCCCGAGTATGAGTTATGATTGGCTGGGTGATGGTGTCCAAGTCATTAACCTCTTGTTTGTCCTAGTCGATCGATGGTATTGGCAAGTTAGCAGCTACAGGGTACCTCGGGTGCATGATCATGGACTCGTCCTCTTCGACTTGGTCCGGTATTGGGAACGGTTGCACCCTTCTTAGGAATAGTACCGTCATGTGCATGTAGTGCCTTGCACGCACCTCCTTGTCGTCTTTGCAGTTGGCCCATAAATCTTCAATGTGGTATTGGTGGTCATATGCCGGCCCTAGTGCCTTCCTTACATGGCCATGTGGATCCATCCGCAGGCCGGTAGTGTACCAGTCGAAATTGTAATCCTTGAGCTCCTTCTCAGAGTTACTAGCACATTGGGAAGTCTGTAGTCGGTACAGGCCCTAGCCAAGGGTCATGGGATAGGAAATCCCTGCTATGTGCTTATTGCTGAAGACGGCCTGGATGTGTTGGAGCTACTGGAAAAGCTCTAGGAGGATGATCCTGTCATTTGGGTACCGTGGCAATCTATTTGGAAGTTCCGTGAAACCCTAGGCCCGGATGTACGGCATGGATGTGTTGGAGCTGCTGGAAAAGCTCTAGGAGGATGATCCTATCATTTGGGTACCATGGCAATCTATTTGGAAGTTCCGTGAAACCCTGGGCCTGGATGTAGGTGAACTTGGGGAACTGGATAAATAGGAAGGCATATTCTTTTAAGAGCACTCTGGCGCTGTAGGAGACCCTCCTCTCAAAGTCTCCAGTGATCAATCTGATGATGTGGCCAATGAAGGCATCATTGACCTGGCAGTACTCCTTCTTGAAGTTGCAGTACTAGAGTTGCGGATATTTGTCAAATGGCTTAAGCCCTCGCTTATGCCCTTGATCGGGTGCCACAAATAACCCGTTGTATTGTCTTTGACCTGCCAGGGAGTACACTAGGTAGGAGGTCATGTAAAATCTGGAAGTCTTCTTCACGTTAACAAACTACTCGTGGAAATAGTCGCTAATGATGCCTCCCTAGTAGAATGAGACCTTGGTCATGATGTCCTCATTCCCCCGCAGGATCTGTTCAATGCAATATGCCATCCACTCCTGGAAGTAGGCAGCCATTGGGAGACCTCTGACCCTGCTCAACAAGGTTACCAAGTCATGGTAATCCTCATGGAAATCACTACGGAAGAGTTCCTGGGGAACCTTCGCTGCGCTGCGCTGCCCTGCTTCTCCTTAAGCCAATAGAGGTTGATTGACTTTTTGCATCTTGTTGGGTTGGCATCCCACACTGCTTAGCATTCTTCCAATGTGGGGATCTCCATCTGCTGGAACGTGGGAATGTGGAATGTCTTCGTAATCCCTTATAGTGACATGTCTGCAAGGATGTTTCCTTCCTTATCCACAATCGTTCTGGTGTCTGATTGATAGGCTTCTCGGCAAGCCATCACTAGTTCAGATGCCATGAGAGAGGGAGGGAAATCGGTAGCCTTGGCAATTCCACTCTGCCATATTAATCTGGCATTCTTTGTTGTTAGGTTGACCTTGACTCTCTAAGTGAATTCATCTATGTCAACCTGGCCAATGTTCGTATCAAAAATATCCTTCCAGTCCGTTGAGACCTTTGAGTGAAGCGGCTCACCCTAGAACTGATACTTTATTTGATCCTTATCTTCCTTTCCCCGAGGGGTCCTTCCTAATTTCTTGCCCTTGTCCTTTTCGGCGGAGGCCCCTGAAGTTCCTACAGCCGATTCCATATATTCTGCAAGCAAGGGAAAAGTCAGCACAATAAAACATCAAAAGCGTTCATGTTAGTCCATATCTCAAAGATAACACCTAAATAATCAATCAAGTATATCATAAATCTTATCTCTAGATGTTATCGATTTTCGTTTCAGGGTATTTGGACAATCCGAGCTTGGAGGGCCGGACTTCCCTGGCAGGAATGCTGTCTGGAAGGGAAAACGCAGCCAAAAGTTCCCGAAGACCCTTCTTGGCCAAATTTTAATGTTTTAGGAGACCCCTGATGGAGAAGAGCAAAACCTGGGACGTGGGTCGAAGTCAGATTCTAATTTCAAGATCGTTTGGATGGATCCAAGGGGCATCGGAGGTCTCAAGCCAGGAAGCAGGTGAGAGACGACGATTGGCGATGGCAGATAGCAGGCGAAAATCTGGCGGCGAAAGTCTAAGGCACGGGACCTGGAGGGAAAAAGGTGGCTGATGTGTGCTTATCGTTCAGGCTTGGTAGCTTTTGGCGTGGCGGGGCCTAGAGGCCGGGAAGACGTGAGACGCTGGCCGCTGTGAGATTTTCATCAATTTAAATGGTGGCGGCGAGGAGCAGCCCGGGGCCCGGAGGGCGGGAAGCCGGAAGGGATCCGCTGTCGGGGACAACAGAACCATCATGAAATTCTGGGAACGAAACTCAGGACGGCCGAGCTCGGAAGGTCCCATGGCAGCGAGGAGTTCCGGGAAGATTACACAGCAAGTGGAGGCCCAGATTCCAGCAACCGGGTGGACAAGGTGAAGATTCTTCCGGGAGGAGATCCACAGACTTCCACGGATGGAAGTCTGGGATCCGGGGCTGGGGGACACGAAAGCCGCCATTCTGAAAGAACAGGCCAACGACCGTGACAAGGCTGGGGTTCGGGGGTGCGCGGCATTGGCAAGTTTGCAGACAGTACTTTGCCATCAACAATGGTGGAAATTTGAGCACGAAAAATTGTCAACCGAGGCCCAAGATTTAAAAGACAGATCAATTTCACTAGCCAAGGGTTTAAATAAGTGGAGAAGTACGCGGAGCCCGAGGGATGGGGCGCCGGGCGATGCTCGCCATCGCAAAAGGCAAATCTCCTGCGGAACCCCGGAGATGGAACTCCGGGGTTACAGCCCGGGGAGGCCGAAGGGTGCCAGCTCGGTTTGGAGTTTTACAGCGAGGCAAAGACCGGGACCCTACAGCCGGGGAGGCAGGACCATCTGGAAAACCAAGCTCAGCGGAAGGCAAATGGAAGTCTGGGGGAGGAAAGCTGATGGACCGGGCCCAGAGAGGAACATTGCAATCTGCGAATGTTTGGAGTTTGAGTTTTGACGGCGAAGGCAGGCCTCGGGCTCGGGGCGAGGAATCGCCCTGCGCAAAGAATAGCCACACCTCGAAAAAGTTCTGAATCAGCGACAAAGGCATCCTAGGTGTTTTACTCGATTTTCTACCACATGGGTTTGGTGCGCAATCTAGTTTTCCATCAGTTTACGCTCTCCTATCAATTTGTTCATTTGATTAAATCTTTGAAAATCATGAAAAACATGTACAAGAGGGTGACCGATTGCCTACCTCGAACATGCGAAGAGGGAAGATGTGGGATCCACCTACGTTGATCGAAGTGATGCTAAGGGTGACGATCGCGACACTTGTTGAAGGTGGTGGGCTCCAGAAGATTCTTTCTCCAACTCGCTCCAATCCTGATTATGAAAATGACCTTGGCAGGTTGGGCATTTTATACCCCAACTGCCATTAATATCTGCATTAATTACCCGTACGGCCATGAGAAAAGTCATTGGATTTGAAATTAGGTCGGTGGCCGCGGTGGTAATGTCGGGGCCTGGTGGGTAGGAAGATGTGAGACGACTATCGTATGATTTTCGACAATTTTGAACGGCGATGGCGAGGAGATGCCCGGGGCCCGGAGGGCGGGAAGCCGGTAGGGGTCCGCTGTCGAGGACAGCGGAACTGTCACGGAGTTTCGGGAACGAAACTCCGAACGGCGGGGCTCGAGGGGCGGGAGCTGCCAGAGGCTCACCGTCGCAGATGGCGAGCCCAGGACGAAAGTCTGGAAACGGACTTCCGGGGCCCGGGGCCCGAAAGGGCAGGCGCCGCCCCGAAAACTTACAAGTTTTAAGCGGAGGGCGGCTGGGCGGGCCCCGAGGGACGGAAAGACGCCCGAAGAATGCCGCAGAGGACGACTTTTGCAAAGGGGAAGCCCAAAAAGGCAACCCCGGAGGCCCGGGCCCGAAAGGGTCCAAAGCCGCTCCAGAGCCAAAATGCCAGAGGGAGTCCTCAAGGCCCTAGAAGGCAGCAAAAAAATAAAAGCGGAGGTGTGATCGATTTATGATGGAATTTTGGAGCAACATCAAACATGCGAAACATCAAAAAAGAGGGGCACGCAAAATGAGGCAGCCCCAAAAGACCCAACGAGGTGAAAGAAAAGAGGGTCCCTGTTCCGAACGGGGCGTGTGTGCTAAGGGCACAACAAATGGCGACTCCGCTAGAGAATGCTCTCGAGCATTCTAGGGATAAATATTCATTCAGGACCCAGAATCTCTGGTTTCGTAGACCAAGAGCGGCTTCCAAAGATGAATCTAGGAGAACGAGATCCTTAATTGGGATAGCTTATAGGACATCTCAAAAGTGTGTGTGAAGTGAGTTCATTCCTTTCCTAGGGACAGTGACCAGGGTTACCAATTCAACAGAGTGAGCTACATAAATCGTCTAGCACCAAAAGTAACCTGGACATTGCCCCGCTGCCAGTCAGGCATCCATAGCTCCGACGGGGTTGTCGCTACAATCTCATGGGTGTTGCTCTACTACCAGCCGGGCGTCCATAGCCCTGGTAGAGTTACCCGAACACCCATACGGTCATTTATTTCCTTTTTTTTAGAATTTTTTTTTTCTTTTTGCTTTGATATTTTACTTCTCTTTTACCATTTAGTTTGACGGGGTAAGCATTGAAGCCTACAATGGGTTTGAGACTGTAGTGGTCACTAGAGACTTAAGATTTTTCACTCACTAGGATGTCATAACAACTATAGTACGGTCCTTTAGAATTTATTATTATGTAATTTGTGTGAGATTTGAGATGTAGGTAAGAAGATCAAGTTAAGGGTCAAGTTCTAAGCAGAATTCAAATAAGAAAATCATTCGCGGATAGCTTTCAAAGACCGATAATCTAGAGTGAATGTTTAGCCAAAGAACACAAAAAATAGACAGCAAAGTGAACCGCTTGTCAAGCAAGCACGACCACTGCAAAGGAGCGGGAAACATCTTTTGAAACAAAACTGCTAGGAGGGAGAAAATAAAAAGTGACGCAACAGAATGCAGACAAGCAAGAAAGCAACTACTCTAACCTATGTACAAGTATTTACAACGAAGAGCTCGAAGGAGCTCAAGCCGAGAAGTAATGCTTCAGGTGCTGCTCGTTGACTGGCAATAGGACATTCTCACCAGTTAAGGTCTTTAGGCAGAAGGCACTATCTCCCAAAATCTCAGCTATCTGAAAGGGGCCAAGCCAAAGCTTGTCGAATTTGTTGTGTCCCCCTTTCTTCTTGTCAGCCTTGTCCCAATATAGGACCAAATATGCGATTCTAAAGGCCTTGATTTTGGCTTGGCAGTCGAACCATCTCTTAACTACACCCTAATGTTTGGCAAAAAATTTTATTGCGCGATTTTGGACTTCCTCTAAATGCAAGAGCTCAGTTAACCGAGCTTCCCTACGATCTCCTCCCTCGTAAAAATCGTTGATGAATTGAAGAGTAGGAATCTTCAGATGAATGGGGAAAATAGGCTCTAGGCCATAGTCAAGGTGGAATGGAGAATCACCAAGGACAGCCTTGTGGCGAGTGCGATCAGCCCAAAGGGCAAAACGGAGCTGGGTATGCCAGTCCTTGGGATTCCTATCTAGCAACTTTTTGATCACAGTAATCAGATTTTTGTTTGTGGACTCGACAAGGCCATTGCCTTGAGGGTAGTAATTGGATGAGAATTTAAGGGCAATCCCATAGTCAAATGCCCAACTAGCAAATTTTAACGAAGTAAATGCAGGTCCATTATCACATACCAAAGCATACGGACAACTAAAGCAATTTAAAATGGACCTTTCTAGGAAATTAGTAACTACTTTAGTTATGCATTGCTTACATACTATTGCCTCCATCCATTTAGTATAATAATCAGTAGCGGTAAGAATGTACTTGTGCCCGCAGATGATAGAGGGCTTACCAGACTAATGAAGTCGAGACCCCATTGTGCAAAAGGCCTTACGTCTAGCATGGGCTGTAGTGGGATAGCAACATTCCTCTCCCTGGTGGCAGCGGTCTGGCATGTGTGACATGAACGAACATGGCAATGGGCATCTTTGAAGACAGTTGACCAATAATACCCCACTCTTAATATTTGATGTGCCGTGGAGGTACTAGAACCATGGCCAGTGCCAAATTTATTGTGAAACTCCCTCAAGACGTGTTCTGCTTCTTCCTTTCCAAGACATCTCAGATAAACACCTTCATGATTCTTTTTGTAGAGAATGGAACCCTGTAACATGTAACCATTACTTTTCAATTTTAGGGCTCGCTTTTGGACTCCTTGTAGGTGCAGCGGACACTTATGATTCAGCAGATAGTAAATGACATCTTGGTACCATTCTCCTGGGGAGACATCTTCAAGCTGGTACTGTTGCACTGTGAGTTCAGGTCCAACCTCTATTGCTATTTTGGCAATTGTGTGGGTGAGTGCCTGCCCTCTCACCAATTTCATCGGTTGGATCTTCATATCATACTCTTGTAGCAAGGTGACCCACTTAGCCCTTCGTTTGCCCAATTCATTTTGCATGATTAGTGTCTTAACTGATGGGTCAGGGACAATGGCGAACACCTTGTTGCGTAGAATGTAGTGTCTAAATTTCTTCACCCCTCTTACGAGAGCGTACGCCTACTTTTCAATGTTGTGGTAGCACAATTTGGCATCTTTGAGGGGAGCACTCATGAAGGTGATTGGATGCTCGTTCCTTCGTCATCCTTTTGGGTCAACATGCTAGCATAGGAGTGCTCTGAAGCAAATGAGTAGATGTAAAATGGTTTCAGATAATCCAGGCTAACTAATACGGGGGCCTCAGTAATGGCCTGTTTGATTTCTTCAAAGGATTGTCTAGCATCAGGTGTCCATTCAACTTTGGCATCTGTTTTGAGCATGGCATTGAGAAGTTTGATAATTTCTATGAAACCTGTGATGAATTTCCAGACAAAATTGATCTTTTCGAAGAAAGATAATTTTAATTCCTTCTTACTGCCCGGGCGCTGAATTTTGAGTAAGGACTCGATGCGCTTAGGATCAATGGAGATTATTTGCTTCGAAATGATGTGTCTGAGCAGCCTGCCTTCAGTCACTCTGAAAATGCACTTCTTGGGGTTGAGAGAAACCCCGAATTCCCTGCATCTCTGAAATACCTTACATAAGTCAGAGACGTGATTACTTCACTGCTTAGAAAATACAGTCAAATCATCCATGTAGATGATTATGCACTTACCAATTAGGTCTTTGAAGGTGATATCCATAGCGCGTTGGAAAGTGGCACCGACATTGATGAGCCCGAAAGACATTCTTCTGTATGCGAATGTCCCCCACTTAGTGGTGAATGCAGTTTTGTGACGATCCTTATATTGCACCATGACCTGATTATACCCAAAGTATCCATCGAGGAAAGACATCATCTGGGAGCCATTGATGATCTGTAGCACCTCGTCCAATGAAGGCACTGGATAATTGTCTTTCTCTGAGGCACGGTTTATATTATGGAAATCCACACACAACCTAATTTCCCCATTCTTTTTCCTGACCGAGACCAAGTTGGCCACCCACGTGGAGTGCCTAAATAGAAAAATGATTCTTGTTGAGAGCAACTTTTGCACCTCCTTGTAAATGACAGGTTCCAGCAAGGCATTGATAGGGCACTGCCACTGGCGGAATGGCCTCACTTCTATCTTAAGAGGGATAGTGTGGGTAATGACAGAAGTGTCATAAGTTTTCAAATCTTCGTAACTCCAGGCCACCACGTCATGATAACTTCGCAATGCATCCGTGATTCCCTTCTTTTCCTTAGGCGTGCACACTTTGCCAATAAAAACATTCTTGGTCTCCTCGGCTATCCCAAGTTGTGTGCATTGCACTGGTTGCTTATAGCCTCATTTTTTGTTTGTTGATCTTGATCTATGATCTGATCCAAGTCAAATATGCGTTCCAACTGAACCATACCCCTAAGAATCGTATTGGTTTTGAGGTTGATAACCCCCTTTATATCTAGTTCAGCCTCCTGTGGATTAGTTTCATCAATTATTTGGGCTGCGAAGACATCAAAGCTTGTGATGAACTGAAGGATATGCTTGTCATCATTGAATACTTGCAGGTGAGTAACATTATCTAGGACTGATGGCATGGATGTTAGCTCAATAGTGAATTTTTTGAGCCTAGACAAAGAGAGGGGTTGTAGAGTATTGCCTACTTGAGCCAAGACATCATTTGTGCAATTCTGAGTACGAGGGATCAATTGTATATTGAACACATCTAAGCCATCTAAGAGATCCCAGACCCTGTGCTTATAGTTGGTGAGTCTCTGATCATGACAGGAATACAACTTCCTAACTTGTTTAACTATGAGTGTAGAATCCCAAAAAACTTGCAGCACTTTTACTTTTTTCTTCAAGGCCATAAGAAGGCCAAGGACTAAAGCCTCATATTATGCTACGTTATTTATGCAATAAAACTGCAATCAGTGGGCACCGAGAATTTTTTTACTTGTTGGATTGATGAGTTTGAATCCAGCTCCAGCTCCTTGCCTCGACTTCAATCCATTAAATCAGAGCATCCAGCAAGCAGAGGACCCCTTATCTTCATGTCTGTTTGAGCTTTCGCCCCCTCTTGGCTGGATAGCTGACCCTGCGATCCTAGGGGAGTCTTCAAGTTCAAAGCAATGATCAAAAGGCGACTCTTGTGGTGCCTCCTTTGGTGTTTTTATCTGAGGAGCAGCTATTTTTCTAACATGCGCCACTGCTGCTTGGCACAAGCAACAATCAAATTCAGAGTGTGCTGCATTGTGAACCCTGCACCAGTTCGGTAATAATAGATCCTAAAAATTCATTCAAGCTCCTAGGCTAAGCTTATCCCTTGCACATTTCTCTATGAATTCTTGGAAACCGTTGAGTAATCCTTAGTCGTCCTCCTTATCCGGCTCATCATCAACTTCTACTAATATTTCTATTTCTGGGGGCATTCATGTGGAATCTGCCGAGGGACTACATAATACTAGCAATACTTCATCTACATGTTCTTCCTGGAGCTCGATCTCATTTTGGTAGGTGAAAGGGCGATAATTTCCTAAATTGGTCTCGGCAAACAACACTTCACTGAGATTATTGTATTTCGTGATCATGTACTTCATACAGGGTTCGCGGTCGATACGGATCTGATTTGGTAGCCCCTTCCACGGTAGCCACATGTGAGAAAGGTCTGTGGCGGTGTATCCATTTAGTGCCTTAGTGAATTCCCTTCCCAAAATGATTCCATATGCATCAGGAATATTAGCCACTTAAATATCAATGACCTATTGTACCCGTGGATCTATGGTAATCTGCATCAAGATATGATTTATTTCACCTACGATGTTGATCTCTGTTTTGTCCAACTGGGTCACCTTTCTCTTTGAAGGTGTGGGAGTGATGCCAAGAGCCTTACATACTACCAAAGGCATGACATTAGCCAATGCTCCTGAATCGAGCAGGCAGTTGTGCAAGTTCTTCCCAAAGATCCTAATAGTGGTCAGGAAAGGGGGAGTTTCTGGTCTCCCTTGGAGGATGCCCACAAGTGTGTCCATTTGAGCTACCTAACCCTTGTTCCTATCACTGGCCATATCCTTGGTTTGCTTAAATTGCTGGTCCTTGGAAAATTAGCTGATAGCCCTTTCCGGCTCCTTTTCAATTTGTTTACTTGCTGACTGATTTATGGGGACATCCTTCCTTTTCCAGGCATTATCTTGTATCTCTGGTTCTTTCCTAGGCTCTTCAAAGGTAACCCTCTTAGCCGAGGTTTCTTGTGTTGTACTAGAAGACGGAGTCCCATTCAGAACCCTAAAAAAGGCACGCCTCACGGTAGGAACTTTGAGTAATTTAAAGGCTAACAAACTAATTTTTACCCTTTTAAACTCTTCTGCTACATATTCGCCCATCTGCTCGATTTCAGAGCTAAAAACTTGGCCTATGGCAGAACTAGGGGTTTGTACCTTCATTTTTTCAGACAAATTTAAAGATTGGCTTTAAGGCTAATTTTGTGACTGATTTGGAGATCCGTTCCTGTTAAGGTATTGGGCAGGTATATGAGGAAGCCCAAGGTTGTTACTGGCATTTGGATTAGGTAGGGTGGTGAAATTAGTTGGTGGGGTAGAAGTCATAAAGGATCCACTCGCTTTTCTATTCCTAGGGAAGTAGGGACTCGACCGTTGATGGAACATGTGGACCTCATCTACAAATGATTGCTCTTCATCTACCAGATCATTATCTACTGAATCAAATAACTGAGCCAAGGTTTGTTCATTACTTACCTCTTGCACTTCTTCACCTTCAATAGGAGTAGGCTTGGCTTCGGGCTCATTGCGGTCACCTTACAGAAATAGTGCCTAATTGACCGCCAGACATGAGGAATCATAGGGCTTAGATGAGACGATGTCCCTACAGTTGGCATTATCGACTGCATTTTGTACCTCCACCTGAAAGATTTCAGCAGCTGTCTGGAACTTGGGACAATCTAGCTCAGAATGTCTGTTGGTTTTGTGAAGTCGACACCATCTGGACAAGGCTGCCTCGGCCAGATATATGCCATTGGATGTTTTGTCATTGCTTGCCGGTTGATTAAAAGGCATAGGTACTCCTCCATTATTGGGCCTGGTGTTCTATGTATGATTCTACCTCTAAGAAGGTCTCCTTTCTGTATTCTGATTGCTTTTTTGCCCCCTCTCATATTTTTTCCCAGAGGAAGTGCCTACTTCCCGATTATCTCTATTGTCTTTATTGTCTCGGCTATCCCGATTGAGATTGGCCTAAAAATTATGTTGGGAGGCTTGCAATTGATTATTTTGATTCTTTAGATGCGTCATCTCCATGGACATTTTCTTGATAATCTCAATCAGCTCCTCTAGCTTATCTTTCTCATTCGCGCCTCCAGGTGATGGGGCCGGATTTTGGAGAAAAGCAGGCAGGGCCACTAGCTGATTCTGATAGGCTGGAGGAAGCTCTGGTCCTGACAGGTACAACGACGCCTAAGGCTATTGGGAATATGCCTATTGTTGCAAAGCAATCTGGGAATAGTTGTACTGCTGCTGGGGCTGTAAATAGGAAGGCACGGGAGGCACATAGTTCAATGGCTGCCCCGGGTGGGGAACCATAGGCAATTGAGGCAGTTGGTTCATCAGAGGGGTTTGGTGAGCAAATTCCTGATTAAGCCCTTGAATCTGCATTGGGTGGGCTACCGGCCCCAAAGAGGGCAGTGGGCCAGAGATATTTTGCCCCAAGTCCGCACTGGCAATGACAGCTTCAGCATAGGCGGCCACTAGAGTAGTGGGCGGTAGGTGCATCCTTTTTACCAAGGCCAACGTGAGGTTGTCCAATGCCGCGTAGTAGACCGGGAGAGCTGCTGCATCATTATAGAGGTACGGATCCTGAAGCCTCATGTGAGCCTGATGGAAGCGGTCATTGAAGGAGTCAATAGGTTCATTGACCTCCCTTTTGATAGACATGAACTGTTGGTAAAGCTCTGAGGGGTTAACGGGGATCTTGTATTTCTGTAGGAAGGCATTCTTCATCAAGTTCCATGAGGTAATGGACCCCCTCGGCAGGTTGATATACCAATAGAAGGCCTCTTCTCCCAATGAATGCGGAAAAAGGCAACATGCAACGTCCTCGTGGTCCACTTGCATTTCGGTGATCATCGTCTCGAATATTTTGATATACTCCTCAGCTGTTCTTTACAGATCGTGCAGATGGAACTTCGAATAAAAACCCTCCAGATTCTTGGGCATATCATTGTAAATAGCAAAATGTATCGGCGAAGCGTTATGCGCTAACCAAGCCATGGGGGAGGGTGGAGGTGGCATTTGCTGTTGAAAAATGGGGATTTGGGGCTGTATTGGCAATACGACAACAATATGGAGCTGCCCTTGAGTTATGGCTGCCTAGACTGTGCCTTGGGCTAGAAGGGCTGGGAGAGGGGAAATCCCCTAGCTGCCAGAGATATGAGGTGCAAATGCAGTTTGGGGTGGTTGGGCGGAAGATGATGGCCAGCCAAATGAAGGTGAGGGTGAAACAGGGGCAGATGGAATGGAGGAAGAGGAAGAGGCGGCGCTACTTCCTTGTGATGGCTTTGCCCTCATGGGAAGCTGCAATTCTTTGAATTCTCCCTTGTTTGGCATTGACCGTAAAATCCATTGAAATCTCTCCAGGGAGAATGATCCGATTCGATCCAGCTTCGCTTTATCCCATAGCTTAGTATTTCGAGCGTGGCCCTCCTTTTAGCGCCAGTTTTGTTGATGGTATTTTTATGCACTTCTCAACACAGGCAGTGCATAGGCACACTACCTCTCTTGAAAGACAATCTCCCACAATCTAATTGTAGAACACCATCCCAAGGTCTCTCGGATGTCAGGTCATGACAGTGCTTAGATAACTCAGTAGTTTGATGTGATTTGCTAGAATCATAAGGCAGACTTACATAAAATGCAAAGCATGGATACAAAGCATAGAAATTGGATCTTGAAATGGAGTCCTTAGGATGGAAAGTTATTATACACCGGCTGTAGGTTCAAATAGCGATCTTGAACTCCATTTAGTTGTTGGATTTGGCTTTACAATGTACAATGAACCTTAGTGTAGGTCAGTTACTAAAAAAGGGGAAAAGGCGAAGGGGAGGAAAAGTTTCCAAGTCTGAAGCTTGCTATGAATAGTGACAATGGAGTTTCTGCAATGGACAATTCCTTAAAACAATGTCCCACTTAACCAAGGATTTCACAATATCATAGAAATTGTGCTATCTTATAAGGATTGCAGATCTTTTATCTTTCATCCACCACATACATGCATGAATCAAAGATAAATGTTTGGGGCAGCTTTAAAATTACATACAGACTAACTTTGCACAGTTATCTACCATCAGCAAATAGTAAAAAGTATGGACTAAGGGATTGTCAACAAGGCAAAAATTTTCACAATCACTAACAACATTCCTAAGATTATCCAAATAAAGTAAATAGCTAACTAAACAGCAATAAGATTTAAGCTAAACATGTGAAATTAAAGAATGAATCAAATAACATGAGAGAAACTAAGAAAATACACCAAGTCAATGTCTTTTCTTATAAATTTCAGCAACATGTATTTACAACAACTCAACTCTCACTTTTGCAAATAAGGGGAGTGCTCTATTTATAGTTTCCAAAAAGTTAAATGAATGGACAAGATTCATTCTCATTATGTGGCCCATATTCATTACAAAATAGGGTTTCACCTACCCCCAAATAGATCTCAATTTAAAAATACATTCCTGTCTTTTCCTTATTTCGTCATCTAGTGGATGACACTATAACTTTTTCATCTTGTAGCTAATTGTTGTTTCCTTCGCTGTAGCTACTCTTCAAGGAGATCTTCTTCTTTGGCTAGGCTGTCCTTCTACTCCTCAGAAGCTGCGTGCTCTATGTACTTGAGGATAACAGTCTACAGCTTGTCAATTTCAAGGATTTCACATCGTAATGTCTGGTAGCTCCACTCCTTAGTGTTCTCTTCTAGCCTTTTCCAATCTTCATTATACTTCGAGCCTTGGTCTGGTAGCTCCACTCCTTAGTGTTCTCTTCTAGCCTTTTAGAATAGCTCTGATCGGTCAAAGGCGTGGGCAGCAAAACTCAGGAACTCTATTGTAATTTCTCCGGCTATCCTGTCTTTCATATTCTCCTGGAAGTATGGCTTGATCTTTTCTGGATCCATTTGTACCATGGGCATATCATAGCTTGTCATCAGCTTAAGGTATTGGGCGCATTCCACCCGGATTTCCTTGATTCACTTGATATCTGGATTCACTCTGCCCAGAATTTGCTCCAACCTCTCCTTCTGGTTGAGGAGGTCTCTGCGCCACACATCTACTAGCCAATGATCCTCCGTTTTCAGCTCTAGCTTCTCCTCCCACGTGTTCTCAGGCATCTGAAGGATGGCTTCAATTCTCAAGAGGGTGGAGTCGTATGTTGTAGGGAAATTGGTGCAGAGCCTCCTCGTGCTCTCTAGGGATTGGATCAGGTCCAAGAACTTGTTGGCTGTCTGCACAACCCTGTTGATTCCCATGTTTCTGATATATGCAACCTATCGGAACCAATCCTCAATGGTTTTCTCCAAGTTCTTTCTCCTTTCCATTTTGTCTATTTGTTCTTTGGAGAGCAACTACGGTGCGGCCGTGGAGGTAGCGGGCAGGTTGTCCACTGAGGACCATTGTTGTATGTAGTTTGTTAGGGCAGCAACCTACGCCTTGAGCTCATCCTTGGAGACCTTGTCTTATTTTATTAGGTGCACCACCATGGCCACCGACTCCTCTAGGTGTTCAACCTTTTGCTCTTTAGTTGCCGTCCCCAAGTCAATGGTGGAGATATTATAACTCATCCCTGCCTGGCCAATAGTAGGTGTTGCAATTTGTGCCTCTCGAGAGCCAGAAGCATCCATTGTTATCTTGGATCAGACCTTGGGCTTCTTCTCTTTCTTTGTCATGGTTAGGGATCGAGCCAAGATGGCCTCCAATCTCACCCTTGGGTGCTTCAGCACAGGGGTTGTCTTCTCAAGTTGCTTCTCCAACCAATCGGGCATAGCAGATTTATCCTTGGGTGCATCATGGCTACCCTCACCCTTCTCAGTCAGAGGCAAGTCTTCTGCCTTTTTTTTCTCTATGGGGTTCTTCTTTCTTTAGGGCAGCATCCTCCTCCTCTTCGTCGGAGTCACAAATAAACATGAGGTGTTTGACAGGCAGCTTGGTGGACGGCTGTCGGGTGGGACTTTCTTCTTTCACTGCCTCTTCTTCCTTCTATTTAGTAGCCTCAGCCTCAGGGCTCTTGACAGCATGGGTATCAGCCATAGATAAATCCTTTTCTGGCTGCTCCTCTGGTGGCTGCCCCTCCTCACCATGTGGTGACTCTTCTGTTTCTACCCCAACATTCTTCAACTATTGCATCACCTCCTCCTCAAGGTCCTCATCAAAAGTCTGGGTTATTTCCTTTGCACCTGAGCCATCCTCTTCATCCCCACTCTCGGAAGAGCCTGTCTCTTCTCCCTCATAGACCACCCTGTCAATGGTTCGTTGCTCGTACTCGAGGTGCTCGTGATACTCGTCGGCCTCCTCCTCTACAGGCTTCGAGACTTCCTGCTCTTGCTCCTCCAACTCCTTTGAGATCTGCATCGTGACTTCCATGGTTGACGGCCCTGTTGGTGGTTGTGAAGGCTGAGCTGTTGTAAGTACTTGGCAAGGGCCGCTTGGAGAGCTAGATTCATTAAGATTTGGGAAAGCTTAGGGGGGAGGTTTTGCATCTCTCATAAGGGCCTTAGGTATAGTGGTAGTGGGAATAGGCGATATTATTGTTGCCAAAGGGAGGGAGGTAATGGGAGACATGGTAGCAGAGGAAGGAGGAGTGGTCACGCCAGAAGAGGAATCAATGACAACTACTGACCTGGCCGGGGGTGAAGGGGCAAGATGGACAGAAATGTCCACCGCCGAGGGAGATAAGGCAACCGCGGTCAGGGAGACAGGCGATGCACCAGGAGGGGTAGGGAGAAGCAAGGGAGGCTGCAATTCTATCGTAGCCACCATCTGCTTGAGCCTTTTGGGAGATTAGCCTCCCATTTCTTTCTTTGCTTGCTCCTTGGGATCTACAGACTGCGCTGTTTCTATTCTCTTTCTCTTCTGGGACCCAGTGACAGGAGGAGACTTGGAGGTCCTGCTAGTTGACGTGGTGGCAGCAATGTCTTCTATGGCACTTGGCTCACTTTTGAGCCCTTCATACATCAGGACCACCCCTTGTTGCTTCAGATATGCCACCTACCCGTCGACCCACTCCCGAGTATGAGTTATGATTGGCTGGGTGATGGTGTCCAGGTCATCAACCTCTTGTTCATCCCAGTCAATCAATGGTATTGGTAGGTTAGCAACTGCAGTGTACCTCGGGTGCATGATCGTGGATTCGTCCTCTTCGACTTGGTCTGGTACCGGGAACAGTTGCACCCTTCTTAGGAATAGTACCGTCATGAGCATTTAGTGCCTCGCGCGCACCTCCTTGTCATCTTTGCAGTCAACCCATAAATCTTCAATGTGGTATTGGTGGGCATATGCCGGCCCCAGTGCCTTCCTTACATGGCCATGTGGATCCATCCGCGGGTGGGTAGTGTACCAGTCAAAATTGTAATCCTTAAGCTCCTTCTCAGAGTTACTAACACATTGGGAAGTCTATAGTCAGTACAGGCCCTAGCCAAGGGTCATGGGATAGGAAATCCCTACTATGTGCTTATTGCTGAAGATAGCCTAGATGTGCTGGAACTGCTAGGAAAGCTCCAAGAGGATGATCCTGTCATTTGGGTACCGTGGCAATCTATTTGGATGTTCCGTGAAACCCTCGGCTTGGATGTAGTTGAACTTGGGGAACTAGATAAATAGGAAGGAATATTCCTTTAAGAGTGCTCTAGCACTGTGGGAGACCCTCCTCTCAAAGTCTCTAGTGATCAATCTGATGATGTGGCCAATGAAGGCGTCATTGACCCAGTAGTACTCCTTGAAGTTGCGGTACTGGAGTTGTGGATATTTGTCAAATGGCTTGAGCCCTCGCTTATGCCTCTAATCTGGTGCCACAAATAACCTACTGTATTATCTTTGACCTACTAGGGAGTACACTAGGTAGGAGGTCATGTAAAATCTGGAAGTCTTCTTCATGTTAACAAACTGCTCGTGGAAGAAGTCGCTAATGATGCCTCCCCAGTATAATGAGACCTTGGTCATGACGTCCTCATTCCCCCACAGGATTTGTTCAATGTAATATGCCATCCACTCCTGGAAGTAGGCGGCCATTGGGAAACCTCTAACCCTGCTCAACAAGGTTACCAAGTTATGGTAATCCTCGTGGAAATCGCTACGGAAGAGTTCCTGGGGAACCTTTGCAGCGCTGCCCTGCTTCTCCTTAAGCCAATAGAGGTTGATTGACTTTTTGCATCCTCTTGGGTTGGCATCCCACGCCACTTGGCATTCTTCCAACGTGGGGACCTCCATCTGCTGGAATGTGGGAATGTGGAATGTCTCTGTAATCCCTTCTGGTGACATGTCTGCGAGGATGTTTCCTTCCTTATCCACAATCGTTCTGGTGTTTGATTGTTAGGCTTCTCGGCAAGCCATCACTAGTTCGGGTGCCATGAGAGAGGGAGGGAAACTGGCAGCCTTGACAATTCCACTTTGCCGTATTAATCTGGCGTTCTTTGTTGTCGGGTTGACCTTGACTCTCTAAGTGAATTCATCTATGTCAACCTGGCCAATGTTCTTATCTGAAATCTCCTTCTAGTCTGTTGAGACCTTTGAGTGGAGCGGCTCACCCTAGAACTGATACTTCATTTGATCCTTGTCTTCCTTTCCCCGAGGGGTCCTTCCTGATTTCTTGCCCTTGTCCTTTTCGGCGGAGGCCCTTGAAGTTCCTGCAACCGATTCCATATATTCTACAAGCAAGGGCAAAGTCAGTGCAATAAAACATCAAAAGCGTTCATGTTAGTCCATATCTCAAAGATAACACCTAAATAATCAATCAAGTATATCATAAATCTTATCTCTAGATGTTATCGATTTTCGTTTCAGGGTATTTGGACAATCTGGGCCCAAAGGGCCAGACTTCCCTGGCAGGAATGCTGTCTAGAAGGGAAAACGCAGCCAAAAGTTCTCAGAGACCCTTCCTGGCCAAATTTTAATGTTTTAGGAGACCCCTGATGGAGAAGAGCAAAACTTGGGACGTGGGTCGAATTCAGATTCTAATTTCAAGATCGTTTGGATGGATCCAAGGGGCATCGGAGGTCTCAAGTTGCGAAGCAGTTGAGAGATGACTATTGGCGACGGTAGACAGTAGGCGAAAATCTGTCGGCAGAAGTCTGAGGCCCGGGACCTGGAAGGCAAAAGGCTGCCGATGTGTGCTTATCATTCATGCTTGGCAGCTTTTGGCGTGGCAGGGCCTAGAGGCCGGGAAGACGTGACGCACCAGCCGCCATGAAATTTTCGTTGATTTAAACAGTGGTGGCGAGGAGCGGTCAAGGGCCCAGAGGGCGGGAAGCCTACAGGGATCCATCGTCGGGGACAACGGAACTGTCACGGAATTCTGGGAACAGAACTCCGGATAGCTAGGCCCGGAAGGTCCCATGGTAGTGAGGAGTTTCGACAAGATTACACGGCAAGTGGAGGCCCGGGTTCCGACAACCGGGTGGATAGGATGAAGATTCCACTAGGAGGAGATCCGCGAGCTTCCACGGACGGAAGTCTAGGATTCGGGGCCCGAGGATGCGAAAGCCGCCATTCCGAAAGAACAGGCCAATGGCTGTGATAAGGCTGGGGTCCGAGGGCGGGCGGCATTGGCAAGTTTACGGACAGTACTTCACCATCAGGAATAGCAAAAATTTGAGCACGGAAAACCGTCACTCGGGGCCCAAGATTTAAAAGACATCAATTTCACTAGCCAAGGGTTCAAATAAGTGGAGAAGTATGCAGAGCTCGAGGGACGGGGCGTCAGGTGATGCTCGCCGTCGCGAAAGGAAAATCTCCCGCGGAACCCCAGAGATGGAACTCCAGGGTTACGGGCCTAGGGAGGCCGAAGGGTGCTGGCTCAGATTAGAGCTTTACAGCGGGGCAAAGACTGGGACTCAGCAGCTGGGGAGGCAGGACTGTCTGGCAGACCAAGCTCGGCGGAAGGCAAACGGAAGTCCGGGGGAGGAAAGCCGACAAACTAGGCCCGAAGAGGAACATTACCGTCAGCGAATGTTTGGAGTTTGATTTTTGACGGTGAAGGCGGGCCTCGGGCCCGGTGCGAGGAATCGCCCTGCGCGAAGAACAGCCACGCCTCGAAAAGGTTCTAAATCGGCGGCGAAGGCATCCTAGGTGTTTTACTCGATTTTCTACCACATGGGTTTGGTGCACAATCTAGTTTTCCATCAGTTTACGCTCTCCTATCAATTTGTTCATTTGATTAAATCTTTGAAAATCATGAAAAACATGTACGAGAGGGCGACCGATTACCTACCTCAAACACACAGAGCGGGAAGATGTGGGATCCACCTACGTTGATTGAAGTGATGTTGAGGGTGACGATCACAATGCTTGTTGAAGGCGGTGGGCTCCAGAAAATTCTTTCTCCAACTCGCTCCAATCCTGATTATGAAAATGACCTTGGCGGGTTGGGCATTTTATACCCCAACCACCATTAATATCTGTATTAATTGCCCGTACGGCCACGGGAAAAGTCGCTGGATTTGAAATTAGGTCAGTGGCGGCAGTGGTAATGTCGGGGCCCAATGGGCAAGAAGACATGGTGCGATGGCCGCCGTATGATTTTTGGCAATTTTGAACGGCGACGGCGAGGAGATGCCTGGTGCCTAGAGGGCGGGAAGCCGACAGGGGTCCACCGTCGAGGATGGCAGAATCGTCGCGGAATTCTGGGAATGGAACTCCGAACGGTAGGGCCCGAGGGGCAAGAGGCCATCGGAGGCTCACCGTCACGGATGGCGAGCCCTAGACAGAAGTTCGAAAACGGACTTCCGGGGCCCGGGGCTCGAAGGGGCAGGCGCCACCCCGAAAACTTACGACGAGTTTTAGGTGGAGGGCGGTAGGGCGGCCCCCAAGGGGCGGAAAGATGCCCGAAGAATGCCGTAGAGGACGGCTTTCGCAAAGGGGAAGCCTGAAAAAGGAACCCTGGAGGCCCAGGCCCGAAAGGGTCCAAAGCCATTCTAGAGCCAAAATTCCAGAGGGACTCCCCGAGGCCCCAAAAGGCAGCAAAAAACAAAAGCGGAGGCATGATCAATTTATGATGGAACTTTGGAGCAACATCGACCATGCGAAACATTAAAAAATAGGGGCACGCAAAACGAGGTAGCCCCAAAAGACCCGACGAGGCGAAAGAAAAGAGGGTCCCCATTCTGAACGGGGTGTGTGCTAAGGGCACAATAGAAAGGTCTCATCGATGGGGGAAATCTTGGAGTCTTCGCAGTGACACAATGACTTCAGTATGAAGTCTCAGTGGCTGATGGAGAGTCTCACCGATGATGAGGGGTCTTCGGTATAACTCTTGGTAAACGGTGGTCTCGGGGTAACTTGGAGAACTCGGTAAGAATTCTCGGCAAAGAGTGGTATGTCTCACTGATAGCATTTGGTTGGTGTCCTCAGAGTAACATGTGATGGCTTGGTAAGAAGTCTTACTGATGTGTGAAGTCTTGCCAACCATTTGGTGCTTGATGTAACTAAAGGGGTCTCAGTGTGAAGTCTCAGCGATGAATGAAAGTCTTGCCAACTGCTAATCACTTCGAAGAAAGTCTTTGAACCTTGATATGTTCTCTTGGAAAAAGAAGATAGTCTCGCTGATGTAAGTTCTATTGTGTATGTGACTTTTGAACCTTGGTATGAAGTCCTGGAAAAAGTGATGAGTCTCGCCGACTGGTGGATGCACACGGATTAACATGAAGGCTCGGCATAAGGTCTTGACAAGAGCGATAGTCTTTCCAAAGGGAAAACTGAAGTCGATGCAATGGGTGAACTTGATATAACCTCTTGTCAATTGTAAGGACTCTTGGCGATATTGAATACTGACTGTGTTGGCATTAGTGAGACATGGACAGTGTCTCACCGATATGCCAACACAACTTGACATGGTTATCGTAACGCGAGCGTATTATTAACCAGTGGAGATATGTTCATTTAGGATTAAATAATGTGCTTGTGTTATCACTAAAATGGTAAAAAATCACAGTATACCTATGATGTCGGCCCACATTCTGCATATTTTCCTAGTTTTGTGCGTGCTCTAACAAATAGTAGCTTTTTGGTGATTGAGTGAAGTGTGCATGCATGATTTTGAGATTCCATCACCTTTTGAATGTTCTTTCCATCACCTTTGCATGAAATAGTAGAGTTTTCATGTTGAGAGGCATATAATATCAATTCAAGTTTGAATTATAGTGATAATTGATATACAATTGAAATTTGGAGGGGAACAAGCTTTTGAAGAAGTCAAATTTTGAGGAGTTTGAGGAAGGAAGAAGCAAAGGCTACATAATTGGGTAGAACTCCTCTATTTGAAACTTTTCTTTTTTAGGTATGTGAAATCTTTGTACATTTTCTTTCATTCTATTATGGCTTGCTTTCATTTTTGTTGTTTAGCTTATTCCATGTTGATCAAATTGTTTGTTTATGATGCAATATTAGATTGCCAAGCCACTCAACAACATCATTTCTTTAGGGAACTTGCTTCCCAAATCAATAAAGAGTAAAAGATCAATTTATACAAAACTTTTCAAATTCATCCAAAACTACTTTTCATTCTACCAAAATCCATTTATTTCATTTCAAGTTATAAGGCTATCAGTAGCCAATTCACCATCTCTATATAGCAAACCATTTTCAAAATCAAATTTCAACTTTGTTCTTGTCATAAACAATACAACAATCACTCATCAACTCAACCTACCCCTTCAAGGCAAAAACAATCAAACACCTCTGTTCCTTAGACTTGCAATCAAACATCATCCCATCCGTTTAAGATATCTTTGCTCAAATCAACACATCCATCATCCTATCTTCACTTAAACACCATTTGTAACAATAATAAGCAGCATTATTTTAACACTGTCACCAGACCTTTAAGATGCCAATTTCGTCATGTTTTGATTGTAATATTCCAATATATCAATATAGACACACTCTAACTACTTTGCATTCAAGAAACCATTGCCATATATTGGAAACATATGCCCAAATCATCAAATATTTCACAATCTACCTTCAAAACATTACCAAGCATAGACACAACTATGGCATCACAAATGAGACTACTCCCAAGCACTTAATAACATTCCTTTCGCTGTTTCTACATATTCTCTATTTTAGCAAACAATACCAAATATCTCTAGAAAGCCAACATTACATCTAATCAGGTGATTCCTTTTCTATCATAATGCATTTACACAATCCCAATACAGATTCTCAGGCCTATTTTGATCCTTTTCAACATACTATAAAATTTTATACACTTATTTCACAAAACAAAGTAGAACCAACATGCTATCTACTGGTAAAAGCCCTTAAATAGGTCAATTTATCAAAGAAAGTCATCATAGATGTACTCACTAATCTACCAAAACTGCAAACAATCTTAGGCCATGTGTAGAAACTCACAAATAAACAAGTTTCAAGATGGGAAACGCCCATCAATACACAAAATTAGTAAGCATTTGATTATAGGGTGAAAACACACCAACCATGAGGGTTTCTTTAATGACACATTTGCAAAACCTCTACTACTCCACACAACAATTGAAACATGCTTCATTATGTCTACAAGTTATTTTGAAATCATTTATAAGCTCCTCTACATGTTGTTTCCTCAAACCCTACTTGAAAACACCATTTTTTTGAATGAGAAAATTCAAAATTTTGTTCATGCAACAGTATCCCAACTTCTTATTTCTATTTACCCCTACCACACACATCTTCACATTGAAAATACACTAAATATGATCCATTCCACCAACCTACTAGCCCTACATCGGTGGAATGGCTAAGAATCACTTTTTATACTCTCTAAACAATTATAAGGAAACCACAGACCGAGACTTAGGAAACTAAGTTCAAATTAGATTGATTATTTGAATTACAATTCCTACAACTTTCAAGAATGAAATAAGTCTCTTTCCCTAACAAGAATCAAATCTTAGAACATGCTTGAATCACTATGCAACCTGAAAACAATAATAGAAACGGTTTCCAAAATAACTGAGCAGAGGTTTTTTTATTAATTTTTATGGATTTTTGGGATAGAAGATCTTCCTTTCTCGAGCTTACAATTCTTTTTAAAGGTGTCTAAATCAGTTGAAATAACTACCTCTTCATCTTAATCAACCCATCCTTGCCCTTCCACAAAAAAGACTCTTCACCTTCCTGCTTTTGTGCAATTTTACATTTTTACAATAATTGACAACTTTTATTATAAAAAGCAACTTTTCAATAATATCACCTAGTGACCTATTTCATGGTGCAAATACATTGAAATTCATCATTTAATGACCTTCACTCATCATATTTACTTGAACATTACAAATTGAACAAATTATCCTTTTGAAGGAATTTCATGACCTAGGTGCTCTTGCACTAGTTTATCATGTTACAACCTTATGTTGTCAATGGACATTTTAAATCACACAATTCGATACACTTTCCTATTACATTTTTAAACCACATCTCTTTGAGGCATTTTTTTTAAATTTAATAATTGACTTTCTTTGTGTATGATTCCAAAGCTATCATTGAGTTATTTTGTCAAACAGTTATACAAACCAGCTTTCATTGACTTTCTTTGTGTATGCTTCCAAAGCTTTCATTGAGTTATGCTTCCAAAGCTTTCAATTAGTTAATTTGACAACTTAGAACTTTTTGCATAGGTAAAATTATTCATCATGCCGAAGAAACAAACTGTTAAAAGGAAAAAACTAACAGATGATCAGCTCCAAGCCATCAAAGATAAAGAGAAAAAATGGACGAGGGAATTTCGTGAAAAGCAGAAATTGGGAACAATTAATGAAAACAAGTCAATTGAAGAGGAACCTCAACTATCAAAAAGAGAAAAGAAATTGGTAGCACAAAGGGCACGAATGCGAAAGAGTCATGCTAGGGGAGATGTAGATACTATAGTTGGAGACACACCATCTATCGCAAGTGAATACAAAGGGACACCATTAAGAACAAGCGAATATGGAGGAACACCATCTACCACAAGTGAGTATGGTTGGACCATCTACCACATATGAAGTTGAGAGTACATCATCACTTGGAGTTGAGGAACAAGGTATGCCATCATCCCCACGTGAACCTCAAGGTATGTCTTCTATTCCACCCTCAATCAAAGGTATGCAATCTAGCCCACCTCAATTAAATATTGATGAAATTGCTAATGTTGAGATGTATGTACCTAAGAGAACACCACCTAGAATTTTGCATAGAAAGCCAAAGTTTTTGATTAATATTGATGAGGATATCTTGCAGCACATGGAAGGTAAGATTCTAGAACACGCTTTTAGAAGATATGCTAATAAGATTTGGAAAATGTTCTTTGAAAGGATAAATGAGATTGTAATATGTCAAATATTTGTTCAAATGATGCGGGGTTTAAAGTACAGAAACATCATGAAGACTCTTGGGTTGAGAACATCAAATGCATCAAGTGAAAACACTATTGTGAAGAATCTAATGGATGCTTATGACAGTGTGGGTAAGACCTCATGCTCAAAGGATAGTAATGTCACCCGACATGTCATTACATCGACTTTGGTAAGCTATCAAACAATGAGATCTCACCTCATTAAAAAGACAAGTAAACAAATGGAAATTAGTAGAAAAAATTTATCAAACGCCGTTCAAATGCGGCAAAGAATTGAGGGCACCGATTCAAATGAACTATGGGCATTCTCAGGGAGACTGCCACACAAAGATAAAAAAGTTGTTGAAGCATTGAGAACACTAATTGAAGATTATTGGAAGAATAATACAAGGCCATCTCCGAATAAAAGGGATGTCATAAGAAGGAGAATTAGTAGTCGAAATCGTGAGCCACATCCAAAGCATTTTTTGGATACGACTCAAACCTAATTTTTTCATAAATTTCAAAATTCTTATCCTCAAATCAGTATTTCTCAAAGATTTTTTGAAATGATTAAACCTTTTTATGTCAAGATAAATCACACATGCACTAATTGTTGCTATAAACTACATATTGAATTCTCTAACCATTATGATGTTTATTGTTCTATATGCTTACGTTTGCATACTAACAATGTTTTGCAAGATTGTGGCATAGAAGCCCCACCAAAATCTTCAAGAAAGTTCTTATTAAAATTTTTATGTGAAATAGAGTATGGCCAAATATTCTATAGGATAGCATGCTTGGATGGTTCATGCGAGCGTTGCGGTGGCTTGCAACGAATGCTAGTATGTCAACATATGGAAAGCACATATGAGGTAGGACAAAAACTAGTAGAGTTCGGGAAGTATAAAACATTGGCATATGCTACAAAAGATGGGTATGAGGCAAAAAGGTGTGAGTTGGTTATTAAGAAGATTCTAGTGTATCAGTTCATGTCCATGTTTCATGAGAATCTAGTGTATGAGTATGCAAGGAATACCCATAGAGCCTGATGGCTAGACACACAATTCAAACTATGCAAGGACACCTTTCCACTTGGTAGCATAGTATTAATGGTTGAATTTGTAGAGAACTACACTCTACAACCACACTGTGAGGTGTAGTCATAGTATTACAACTCGACACAGGTTTTGATATTTGTGCACATAGCATTCATACATCCAGCTGAAAGTACAAATGACAAAAGGAAGGTATTGAGGGAGTATCACTTTTATATTAGTGATGATCGCACGCATTCTCCAAAGTTCATGCAAGGTTGCTTCCAGATGTTCTACAATCATTTGACTTAGATGGGCATATCATATGATCAACATATAATATGGTTAGATAACTATGCAGCACAGTTCAAGAACGCGCACATGTTCTACTGGTTGTGTAGGATGCATCTCACTACACGTGTTCAACATATGTGGAAATTTTGTGAGGCCGAACATGGAAAGGGAGAGCATGACGGTGCAGGAGCATGCGTGAAAAGAGCATTAGCATGAGAAGAGTTAAAGTATAAAGATAGTGCACAATTGATAGATGCAAGGTCAATCGTCAAGTGGTGTAATGGTTCGATGGGTCCAGGTAATGAAGGTATGTCTTCAGTTCATAGATTATTTTGGTTGATGGATGATACTAACATTACACCATATGAGGATTGTTGTACACTAATAGGATCGAGTGAGTTGCACTCTTTCCTTAGCTCAAATGCAGGTTCATGGAGTATCGATACACATAAGATGGCATGCTTTTGTTCTTAATGTACAATGCAAGCTTGGAATGATTGTGAGTTAGGGGAGTAGGTTGACAAATGGTTGACAAGTTATCTTAGCCCACTTCACATGTATTGCCCTCTGATGGCATTGGAACAAACACAGATGGAATCATCGGTCGACTTTGACCATGTATCAGATCTAGTTCAACCAGGTAATATATCTACTTTCTTAGTATTTGAAATTCCATATTGTTATCTTACTTTGTACTGTATTCACAATGTTGACTAATTTCAAGAGATATGTCACACATATAAATGCAGGGCATGTTTATGCAGTTATTGTAGATGAAGACAACAAAGAGGGTATAGACTATTACTTGTGTCGTTGTGTTGAGGCAAAAAAGAAATTGGAAGCACCAATTATAGATGGAGAAAACATTGAATATCATACAAGCTTAGTTGTTGTTACTGAAACATGGCTGAGAAGGGACCCACATAAGAGTGTTAAACATTGGTTGTTTTAGGAATTTGACACGCATCGTAAAATTCTTCATTGCTCAAACCTTGTCATGGCATCCAATGTTCGTTTGAGCAAATATGGGGGTAGACCTTTGAACAAGACCTTGTGGAAGGTCCATGAGTCTAACCATGAGGCAATATTTGACACAATAAAGAGTAGAGCAGACCCAGATGGTGTGTTGGATTAATTTGTAAGTATATGCACAACGGTTCATATTAATTTATACTTGTATCCACGTTAGTTTAGTTGATGCCAATGCTATCATCTTATTTTACTTTGTGTATATGTATGTAACCAGGCAAACATTGATTGGTGTCCCCTTGCATAAAATGCAGATTTATGAGCCATCCAAGAGAATATCAAGCAGAAAAGAAATGCAACATCCTTATTTTGATGATCTTGAAAAATCTTAATTATGATTTTAAGCCATTAAAAAGTGTGTACGAAGCTTGATGAGGAAATTTCAAGTTATTCATTTGAATTTAACCTTATGATGACCACATATGATGTAGACATTATAAGAGCATCTCAAATTTCAATAAATTGTCTTCATAAGAGCATAGACAAGGCAGTGAACTCTTTGAAAAAAATGCCTCAAAGAAATGTGGTCTTATGGTGATGGAATGGCATGATGAATGCCATGACAAGAAAATTGTTGTGGATTGTCATGGCATTCCATCACCATTGAGACCACATTTCTTTGAGGCTTTTTTTCAAATATTTTGCTGCCTTTTCTATGCTATTGCTTATTAGTATGCTTTGATAGATTTTTTCCAAGCATCCATAGCTTTTTTGGAAGCACCTATTTTATGATTTTATCCATAGCAACAAGGAAGCGAACTGTTTGATAAAATGCTTTGGTAAAACCTGTATGATAAATGTACTAGCATAGAGAAGGCAACGAACTATTTGAAAAAATGCCTCAAAGAAATGTGGTCTCATGGTGATGGAATGCCATGAAAATCCACAACAATTTTCTTGTCATGTGATGTATTGGGGATGGGACTGTAGTCAAAACTCAAAGTTTCAAGGATTACAATGATGCAATCTCAAACACTCTTCCAAGCACCCTGATGGAGACAAGCCTCAATAGTGCACTTATAACTTAGATGCTTTCCTAATGGACCCAAACCCTTGGAGTGATCTCAAGGAACTCAAAAAAACTTTTTTGAATGGTTTCAAAGCCCCAAACTTCTATCTTAGACAAAACTCACTTTTTGCACCTTAACTAGGCTTCTAGCCCAACTAGGCTTGTAGCAATGGTTTTTTGACTTTTCACTCAACTTCCCCAAAGGAATCCTAAATATAATGACTGATTCAAATGTGATTCATGATGATACACAACATATCAAATCATTTATGGCACTTGTTTTGGATCAAACCTACCAAAATCTATTGTTTCCTCAAATTTAAGGCTTAATTAGCCCACTTTTTCAAAGCAATCCCTCTCTAAACTTATCCCTTGACTATGAAACTTTCAAAAATGTTTTAAAATGTTCCCAAACCAAAGATTTTCAAGGTATTAGTCTTCTTTGACACCCTCAACACCCTAAATCACAAAACCCTCAATAAATTACTCCAAAACTAGGGCCTCTTGAAAATTAGCTTTCCCAACACTTCCAGAACCTTCTCTTGGACTTTTCACCAATAACTCAGCATATCTAAACACCTTCAACTCAGAAATATACCCATTATTAAGGTAGATCTCCTGCTGCTACACTTCAGGCACCATTTTCATGCCCTTTTCCTTGCTAAAACTTGGTGTATACCCAAGAATCACTCTTTCCTGCACAATAACTTGTTATATATATATAATAAAAGTTAGATATGATCCATTTCACAAGTTTTCAGTCACACTCTCCAATGAAATGGATCATTTATTCATGAAGACTCTCAAAACTAGTGAAAAAACTATACTTTTTGAGGACAGTTAGCAATATAACACAAGAAACTGATTCCCAACATTATTCAAGTCATTAAAAAGGTTAAATACATGTAAATACAAGTTCTTAAACATACAAATTAGCATGACACCAAAAGGAATCAGAGATTCATCAAAAAAACTCAAGAAAATGCAAAAAGATTGAAGTTTTTATTAATTTTCTGAAGTAGTCCATACAACACTTGCAATATTAGCCAACCCTCCTTAAAAATGCTTTATCCAAGCTTATAGACTCATCCTACAACTTTCCCAACTGATTAGAATTTATTTTATTACATTATTGTGATTAAAACACCTAAAATTCACTTTTCCACCCAAAGTTGGATTTCAAAAATTTGAATTTCCAACATTGCAATTTATTAACTCCTATTAACTATAAAGCTTCCAAAGCTATTACATGTCATAATATAACCTTATTTGACCTAATTAAAACATCATATACCTATTTAAACTCCTAAAACATCATTGTTCCATTTACAAGTCAATTTGGTCCTATGGTCCTTATCAGGACCCTTAGGACTTTTGATCTTCTTGTTACACTCATCCATGCCAAATTGCATTATAGGCTCCAAGATGCTATAATTGATGCTTTGGAAAGGTTTATAGGCCTTCAAGACCCCTGCCATATTCTGCCAAATGATCCTCAAGGAGCTTGGGTGCTCCTACACCATCATGGCATTCCACCACCATGAGACCACATTTCTTTGAGGCATTTTTTTCAAACAATTCATTCCCTTGTCTATGCTATTACTTACTATTTATGCTATGCTAGATTTTTTCTAAGCATCCATAGCTTGTTCGAAAGCACTTGTTTTAGGCTTTTAGCCATAGCAGCAAGGCAATGAACTGTTTGGCTAAATGCTTTGATAGACATGTATGAAAAATTTGTTAGCATAGACAAGGTAATGAACTCTTTGAAAAAATGCCTCAAAGAAATGAGGTCTCATGGTTATGGGATGGCATGACGAATGCCATGACAAGAAAATTGCTATAGATTTTCATGGCATTCCATCACCATTGAGACCACATTTCTTTGAGGCTTTTTTTCAAACAGTTTGCTGCCTTTTCTATGCTATTGCTTATTAGTATGCTTTGATAGATTTTTTCCACAAGCATCCATAGATTTTTTTGAAGCATCTATTTTAGGCTTTTAGCCATAGCAACAAGGAAGTGAATTTTTTGATAAAATGCTTTGGTAAACATGTATGATAAATGTAGTAGCATAGACAAGGCAACGAACTGTTTCAAAAAATGCCTCAAAGAAATGTGGTCTCATGGTGATGGAATGCCATGACAATCCAAAAATTGCTTGTCATGGCATTCCACCACCATGAGACAACATTTCTTTGAGGCATTTTTTCCAAATAGTTCATTCCCTTGTCTATGCTATTGCTTACTATTATGCTATGATAGATTTTTTCTAAGCATCCATAGCTTGTTGAAAGCACCTATTTTAGGATTTTAGCCATAGCAGAAAGGAAATGAATTGTTGGCTAAATGCTTTGACAGACATGTATGAAAAATGCGTTAGCATAGACAAGGCAGTGAACTCTTTGAAAAAATGCCACAAAAAAATGAGGTCTCATGGTGATGGAATGCCATGACAATCAAAAGCATTTGATTGTCATGGCATTCCATCATGTCATGAGACCTCATTTCTTTGAGGCATTTTTTCAAAGAGTTCACTGCCTTGTCTATGATATTGCTTACTATTATGTTTTTGATAGATTTTTTCCAAGCATCCATAGCTTGTTCGAAAAGCACTTGTTTTAGGCTTTCAATCATAGCAACAAGGAAACACTTGAACTATTTGACAAAATGCTTTGGTAGACATGTATGAAAAATGTGGTAGTATAGACAAGGTAGTGAACTGTTTCAAAAAAATGCCTCAAAGAAATGTGGTCTCATAGAATGCCATGACAACCAAATGCAATTGGCAACTGCTCCTAGTTATTTGTTATGCAATGTGAAGTAATTGCATAACTGCTTAGGTTGAATTTGTAAAAACTATATTGTAATTGAAATTTTTCATCTATCAGCATCTAGTTATTAGTTATAAAATGTGAAGCAATGCTTTCAGTTTGAAAGATGTGCAATGCAATGTAATCAATGTTATGAATATAAACTACAAAAATCTATTTTTTACTAAGTTACCGGTTTAGTTTTGGGTTCGGGATTGGGTTCAAGAACCCGGTTCACTGGTTCGGGAAATTTTTTTTATGGGGTTGGGTTCGTTTTGGGTTTGATCATACAAAAACATATAAAATCAGAAATATATACATATTTCCAGTAGTATTCAAGTTTAGAATACACCAACATATTAATAGTCAAATAAGATAACAAAAATACACCACCACTTTCATAGTGAAATATTAAAATATAAGTGATCTACTCGAATGTCATGATACAAAATTATAAATTAAAGTTCAAACATAAAAATTTCAAGTGTTTACAATCAACCATTATTGATCATTGATCAATCTGAAAAGTGTGAACATTTTTCTGTGTGGAAGGAAAACAAGAAAAAACTGTTACATAATTATTTACATTGTGAAAGAGCCAAAACCTTTTTCTTGCAAATCGTAGAAGAATCTTAGTGATTTTTTGGGTGTCCTTGCCTTGGAACGGAACTATCCTGAGCTATGAATGATTGAACAGGAACTGTGAGAAAGAAATAAGATAAATCACATGCAACTTGTTGCAATTTATTTCCTTGGGAAAAAGGGTAAAGTTTTCTTTTCAGGGAGAATCTCCTTTAGAGTTTGAACGCATTGATAATTTTCAAGCTAGACTTAGCCAAATATGTCATCTAGGTTTGAAGCTTTTAGGTAAAAATGTTTGCTTCTTAAATTTTGTTCAAAATTCAAGATGCAAGCTCTCCTCCCTTAGGGAAGAGAAGGTCTATTAAACCTAATACTCTTATGAAACACTTCTTAAGTTCTTGTTGATGCAGTATTAGATGCGAAGTTTCAAAATAGGCATGGTTATATAAATTTTCATCTCACGACTATCATTGCATCAAATTAAGAATTTTCAATCCTTTATGGTCCAAACAAGAGAAGTATGGAGTAGTGTTCCAATGCTAAAGTCTTATTGTGAATCTATTTGCTATGAGTGGTTCAAAAATGAGGAATTTGTCTTCTGCACCAAATGAGAAATATTCACAATATGTGCTAGGAAGGAATAAGTTCGTAAGATCGAGTATGCAAGAACTGAGAAATGCAAAATTGGCTTACATTTGACTTCCAAAAACATAAATTTTCACACTTTTCGATGTTCACACGTAAGTCAAAAAATATATGTGCGTAAGTTGTAAATTATACACTTGAATACACGTAACTCATATCTATTGAACCATGAATTTATAATTTGCAAATATGGAGACCATCGATAAAAAGATTTGTATTATGCAAATAGCCATGTACGCATACATCAATATATGTCGATATAAGTAAAAAATATAGTTACAAAATAGACATATAGGCTTACAAGAATGCCATATAGGCATTCAATGTCAAATATATCCAATACAAAATATGTACAAAATTGCCATGTAGGCATATAGCAAAGGGCTATGTGCATTCAGAATTCATTTTTCTCCATGCTCTAGTTCAAATACAATTTTCTTTCCCTTTTCTGGGTGATCTGATGGCAATAAGTCTGTCACCCATTTCTGCTATGCTCGAGGAGCGCTCTTGCTACTCCTCCTAGTGTTTAGCTTCTAGTGAAGTTTCAACTGTTACAATAAGAAGTAAAGACATTAATATATAGAAATTACATTATAAAAATTAATATATTTAACAAAATAATCACTTACGACCATCTCACAATCACTCTCCTCGATAGAAATATTTGCATGTCGATGCTCAGGCATGCTCAATCCCTGTATAAACCATCCAAATAGGAATTAAACTACGAATCAATAATGGTTTGATTTTTCACTAGAACTAGTTCATCTATAACAATGAATGTAAATTGAAATTTAGTAATTTACCTCATACCTCCCCTATCAGAGCCATCGAGGATTGTATAGCAGAGGAAACACTAATATCCATTTCCCTCATAACGTTTGGCAGTGTTTCTATCACCAACATCTGAAAAGAAAATAAAAAATTATTCAATCACAAAAAAGTTACAATAGCGATCCATGTGATGACTTATAATGTATGAGATCTAATGAAAAAAAATTGAGTACAAGTATTAATTAAACAGATATATTTCTAATTATTAGTTATCGAATTTGAAGTTACAATGCTTTAATTTTGAATGATCTATGTAATGCAACGTAAGGTCAACAATATGAATATAAACTACACAAATCTATTAAACTTAGAATTCATTACTTAAGTTCTCTTTAAATTCTATATTACCTTTGTGAATGTTTGATCAAATCTACTGGCACTCAAAGGTGTTTCCTTGAAACCTCCAATAGTGCCCTATTCAACATCCAAAATCACATATTAAAATACCATTCGTAAAACAATGCTATTAACACATGTAATAAATTTATAATTGTTTACTAACTTTACATACCCCACCGATAGGTGTAGTACAAAAATAAGTACGTGGATGACTAGTGTATCCAGTATCTACACTGTGAACCTGCAATTTTATTAAAATAATAAAACTAAATTAGTTAATCTTGCATTTCACATTCGAAATTTAATAAATTAAATTCAATGAACATGCTAAATTTTACATGAGTGTCAATGACATATGCATCATGCAAAATGTTAGCCATCCTCTCCATCCCCGTAGATGCATATGGATCCTATGTAGCACCCTCTTGAGTGCTGGTAGGGTCATACAAACAAGTTGCCCCGCAAGATTGACACACATGGGTTCGAAGGCCACCACCTGAAGACTACCCTGGATGGCACTGTACTATAGGGCTAATGTGATGGATGATACTCTGGGTCAAAGTTGTGATCGCCTACAATGTCTCTATGTCAGTACTCTCCTTCGCAATGGCATGCATCACAATCTGCTCACGAGGCGGCCTAGCGAGAGGTCGTCTCCCTTGACGCATAGGATCTAGTTGTGCACCAGGCCTATCCTGAGCTGACCCCCCACCTCTCCCCTGGAACTCCCTCATTTCAAAATAATTTGGGATTTGGTTCAATACAAACTCACTGTATAGTTTCCTAAGAAAATATTGGGGGACTTCACAATTATTGCATGGTGGGTAATCAAAGACCATATACCATCTTTCAAAAAAATGGTTCTTAATCTCTTGGTGGTGGCACCAATGAATAGGAAACCTCTTTGCATTGAGGGTAATATTTTGATTTGTTTTAGGGTCAGTGAATAGAGAGCACAAATCACCTTTAGTAATTTTTAAATCTTTTACTTGTTTATATAATAATTTTTCTGCATAATATGCCCTAGTTGTCTACCTCCTATCTTTCCATCCAGATATTTGTTGGGTGATTGCATCTACATTTTTTAACATTTCTTTCAATGAATTTGCTAAAAGCATTATTTCTATGGTTGAAGCATTTGGATCACTCAACCTACTGATAAGATCCTCAAGTTATTTTCTATTATTCTCAATTTCACTCAAATTTTCTTGAGTGCCAGGAGGGAATTGAGAGAATGGTGGGGGAGGTTGATTTTGTTGAGGATTTACCTCCTCTTCTTGTTGAGGATTTGCAAGATTTCCTACAGATTTAAAAAAAAAAATCAAATCTAACCTAAAACAAACAAAATCAATTTCAAACTAACAAATTCAAAACAAATAGTAAACAATACTTACCTCCTGCATCTCTTCATCATCGTGGCACCATATTTGCAGACAAAATCCAACTGTTCTTGATGAAATTTTTAGAAGTCCTTCCTCCTAGAACGTGAGCGCAAAATTGAGGGTTTTTGGCCACGGGTAGAGCTGAGAAATAGTGAAAATCAAAGGATACACATTTCACTTTTTTTTTTCTTTTAAAAGCACATAACTTGCTCACATTATAATGTGAGTGCATTATGTGTTTCCCCATTTTTTTCCCATTTGGCCACAAAAGTGCGAGCAACTTCGTGCACCCTCCCATTTAATTTTCAATAAATTAGAAGAATTACATATAAATATAAATCATTTTCATCATTTAAAAGGATAAGAAATATATTGAGAAAAAATTGAGAATCCTAAAAGTACTCAAGAGTAGAATTATCAACATTGCAGTAGCATTTATTTTAGTCAAGCATCATGTCAATCACTCATCATGTTTTTATGTAAGTTTGTTCATGTTTTGTGTCCTTTTTTTATGTGAGTACTAACACTTGTAGAAATTCAATCAAGCAATCAATTTCTCCTTGAGGGTAATGAGTACATGACTTCAATCCATCAAGTAATGTAGATTTCAGTGGTGGGTTACAACATTAGTCAATTTATTACTTGTTTATTATTTAGCCTCTACCTAACAAAGGGTAAGGTTTCTTTATGCATCATAGAGGCATTATGGAGGTAAAAATACCAAAATAGGGTTTGACTTAGGCAAGCCCATATATGGCACAACCCTACCTCTTCTTTCACGTGTGCAAGTGTTTTAGATCTAAAGATAATTGGAGGAATTGATAAAGACTAATTTCTCATTCAATATTTCAAGTCCAAGAAGTCGTCAAGCCACAAAAATTGGATTTTCTTAATGACAAACAAAGTTTCAATAATGACCCTGGGATAATGAGAGCTATAGACTAGGAATTGTGGGCCTATGAAACCAAATCTTAAAAATTAGGAGGATGTTCTAGGGTGCGCCATACCCTAGACCAGCTAATTCATCACCAAATTTACACACCAAGTTCCTCTATGTCTTCTCTCTACCTTTTTAGATTATGTTTCTACCCTTTTGCATTTAATTTCTCAAAAATCATAATACTTGTATTTTCATAGTTTACCTAGGAACATCATTACATCTAAAAATTCAATTAATTTACAATCAATCAATCATTATTAATCTACATAAAAAGCACACCAATGGATTAAAGCCCTAATCTTCCAATCCAACTCTTCCATTGAGGTTTGTAGGAAAGTGGGTTTTGAGATCATTTTTAATCCAATTTACCAAAAAATTAAAACCATAAAAAAATGATGTTTCAGTAACTACTAGTGTAAATATTTTTTTTTTGAAATTATATAAAAATACCCTCTTGTAGTTCTATAAGTGTAATTTTCAAATATATATATTTAAATAGTTTAATTATTTTATATTAATTTTTTTATTTTTACTAAAATAGGTTATTAACACCAAAATTTAACGTTGATTACCTTGTGAAGAAAAATACTAAAATTTATTTTTTTTAAAATTGAAAAAAATATATTGCACTAAATAAAAGAATCGATGTCAAGATGGCATTTCTTGTCTATTTTGGATAAATAATTAAGCTAAAAGGTGACATCCCATGGAAATAGTTGTTTTTCAATACACACCCATTTTAATATTTATTTAAAATTATATATCAATAAAAATTGAGAAAAAATCAATCAATTCACTAAATCTTTAACTTATATAAAAAAAATTGAAGGAAAAAAAATTACTACGTAAAGAGAGACATCTCATTTAACTTCATTTTTCAACATTTTATCAACAATAATATTATAGTTTCAATTTCATAAAATACTATATTCAAATAGTTTTTAAAATTTTTTTTAAATGTACACTAAAATCTAAATTTTTTATTAGTTTACATAATTTCATATTTCAAAACATACATGTCACTTTTTAGTGATTCAAGTTAAAAATTTGGATCAGTGTTGGTTGACTCCTTTATAAAAGTGTGACACAACTTTGTGATTTTACCCATAAGTATTATTTATATAAGCCCAACATCTAGATCATATATATAAACTCAATTTAAAAAGAGCATTAAAAAATATTCATAAAATGATTAGTAGATTATTCAAGTGCATGTTGGTCCTTAAGGTAGATGGAAAATTTGGGGACACTTTAAATGATATCTAAATTGTAAAGTTGGTATTAATTTATTTGATCCTTATCTTTAAGCTATGGGAAATTTGATTATGACAATCAATGGTAATTGCTCTTTACTAAAAATTGTACATATTTTTGGTTATTATCAGTCAAAAAATTAAAGAAAAATTAGACATCTAGATTAATTCTCTAATAAATTCCTAGTTGTAGGGAACTAGGTCAAAGGATAGATGGGATAAGAATAAATTTGGAGATAGGAAATCTAATAATCCTTGATAAGTTATAAAATTTTATGTATTATATGGTTTCAATTATGGTTATAATAATTCTAGGAGATTGGTTGAATAAGAATTGAACCATAGATTTTTAGGTATCTTAGTTTCTCTAACACTCTTAAGGTTTTTTACCTAAAAGGAGAGAGAAAAGAAGCTAAAAATATAACAAGTTCATTCAAATATGAAATGAATGATGATGTAATGCCTAAATGAACTTAAATAAATCTAATTTCTTGAATGAAACTAATCTAAATGAATGCAAAACTACAATTTATGCAATGTTTAAAAACATAGTGCGATATGCAAAAAATATGAAAACTAAAGAAAATATGCAAAACAAAAAGCACAGGGTTAAATCTAAGTGCACCTGGACTGAAACTGATGTTGTTGAGATGTCTAGAAGGTAGAATGAAATCACTAAAAATCCATAGTGGGACTCATTCGCCAAGGGTGGCGAATTAGTCCACCTACTAGTAAAAATCTATTGGGAACAAGTTTTTGTTTGTCAGGATCTGGAATCTAACAAAACACTAATTTTTTATCTCAAGTTGGACTCATTCACCAAGGGTGGAAAATCAGTCCACTCCTGGATATTTGGGAAGTCAAGCAACAACTCTACAACACCAGATTTGGTAAATTTTGAATGTCGGGTTGTCAAAGTCAATTCTATAGGAATACAGACAAAAATCACTCAAAAAGCATGAAAACATGACAAAATTACTTAAAGAGACTAGTTGACTTGATTCCTCTTTTCAACACTTTTTAAACCTATTAAATATACAAAATAAAGGCTACAAACACATGCAAAAAGTGGAAAAATGTTGGAGGGTAAGCAAATAGGTGTTTGCCTTGGTTAAACCCCACTTTGGTAATCAAACCCTATAAAAATAATTGAAATGAAAGAAAGGTGATAAATGAACAACATAAAAGATGTTACAGCTTGCCAAAATCCTTGAAGATGCAAGTCTGAATCAATGTCAATGGCTGCTCCAAGATGCTTCAATAATTGCTTAATGATCTATTGCAAAATGCTTGATTAAATGATAAAATGTTTTAATGAATAAGTGAGTGGATGGATGTACTTGAATTCTTAAAGATTGGAGATGTTAAAATGAGGTTAAATTAGCTTATTTATACAAATCTTGTGCCTTAATACCCATTCATACATCATCACAGACTGACATCAAGCATAATTTTGAATAAATCCTAAAAGAAATTTAAAATTGTTTTGAATTTTGAGCCAAGGTGGACTCATTCACCACCCATGGCATATGGGTCCCACCTAGCATGTGTCTTTAGGTGTCAAGAATTAAATTCCATTTAATGTTAAGTGTCGGGGTTACATCCAAAAATACACTTAAATAAAGCTTATGAGTGTATAAAGAGGTTCAATAAGACATGAGAAAGGTGTAAATAAGGGGAAATTTCCTACAAAAGTGTGAATCTTGATTAGAAGACTTAACAAAAATTAAAAATAGGACTTGTTGTGTCAAATGATGGTTTTTTGGTGAATTATGTTAAATAGAGTCTAGAATAATGTAGAAATGCTTTACAACACTTCACAACACATTCACAAGACTTAAATATTTAATTTAAGCATGTTCAAGCTATGTTGCAATATAAAATTAAGGAAAAATATGTAAAACATAATTAAAAAGGACCTAAAAGGCCATGAAAAAGACAAGGGGCCATTTTTCTATGACACAAGAATAAATACAAGTCTAGAAGAAATATGAATCCTTTAAGTAATCACTAGAAATTAATGAGTTTAGTAATGATATTTCTATCTCCAAAACATGAACTCAATGCATCATATCATATGAGTCTACTTGATGGAAATGGCAAGTTTTGGCTACAACTTGAGAATGATATAGATAGAATATATTTTACTTGGTGGAGAGTTCTCTAAGTTGTTTGAAGTGTTTTATATATATTCTACAATTGTTGAACCTAGGGGATAATAACCTACACATTGCAGTATAGTAGACTAGTTGGAAGGTAGATTAGAAATTTTTTAGATCAAACCAAAATCCTCTAAAAGAATTTCTAGTATAGGATGAGATTTTTGGATTGAGGTGCTTAGCAAGTTACTTGATATTTGAAGAATAAGTCTTCCACTTTTGCACTTGAGGAGAAAATGTGACATGTGATGTAAATAGAGAAATTAGAGTCTTATCCAGGGATGAATAACCAAAGGATGTATTTTGAACATAAAATATAACAAATTAAGATGTATCTAAAATTGAAACATCTAGTGGAAAAGGTAATGTGGGTGGAGAGAAAGAACATTAGGCATGTAAATAATTAGAAACAAAATTTTTATACATGATAGGATCTCTAATAATCCTTGATAAGTTATAAAAGTTTTATTTACATGTATGGTTTGAAGTAGGACCAGCATGTATATGAATATTAATAGGTTGATCAATGTGTTCATTAGAACTAGGTTTTTCAATGAAGCATGTTAATCAAATTAACTATAAACCTAAATTTTTGGGTTAATTAAGTAATTGAATTCTCATATAGGAGATACAATATAAATGAATAAGGGTATACAAGGATTATAATTGGTATGGATATTCATAAAGAAACTTAGGCTAACATCTAGTTACATGTTAATTAACCACTTATGCAAATTTATATCAAACACTTCAAATACAAATGTAAGTTAGGTCATGCGTGAAAAATATTTAAATCTAGATTTTCTACTTGTGATTTTGGTAGATCTACAAACCCTAAAGATGAACTAGTGAATTTTATGAAGGGGAGAGAGATCTAAAAACTATATATGTTAAAACAGGCTAGATTCAAGAATTAGAGGAAAGAACTCTACAAACCTTAAAGGGGAACTAGTGAATTTGATGTAGATATTTTCTAAGAAATAAGGGTAAATATAAATCTTTAATTTTAGAAACATTTTTATACACAAGTTAAAAAATTATACGTACCATTTCTTTGTAAGAAATATGTTTGAGTCCTTTATTTAGATTGTCTCTTTTCATTTTCTACCAAATATTTCCTCATACTCTTGGTTTTTGTTGTCTTCTAATCTCCCATTTTCTCCTTCACAAAATACTTCTCTATAATGTATTGGTCAAGTATTTTCTCCTTCCAAAATGACGCAAATTGTAATTTTTCTTTAAAAAAAATCACCCACAAAATCTCAAAATTCTTATGTATTCAATTTTTAAATTAGCAATAAGTTTATTTACTTAATATTAATATTTAATACTCATTCATTTTTTATTTTTTTAATGTCAAAATAAAATAACTTCATTCAAAGGTTCCATATATTAATTTTTTTAATCATGTGCATTGTTTAGATGAATATATTTTTAATGGAATATTTAATTCCATCCACACTCATCCAAGCACCTTCATTCAAAGGACCTTTCAATGGAGGTTATTGGATGGCATCTTCCCTTTCATCTCTAAGATTTTCCTTAGAATTTTCACCTTCAAAACTTAGATTGAACATTTCAATGGAAATATTTTAAAGTTTGTAGCACTCAAAATAAATTTTCAAACAATTATAATATTAAAAATAATTAATTTAATCATTATATTTATTTTCTATTTTCTAGTGACGATAGGTTTTTAAACAATTGTGAATGTTAATGTTATACATACATGGAAAAATAGTAAAATAGATTACAAAATAAAATAAAATAAAATAATTGTCCTCTACATATTGGTTTTCTTAATTCAACAAAAAAAGAGCCAATTCAAATGGATACAAAAAAAATTATGTGAATCGAATAAACGTCTTTGAGTTTTATCTAATCTTACTTCAAAAAGTTATAAAATTTTAATTATGCAACATAAAATTATGGAAAAATACCCATATCCTAAATATCTATGTTACAAATATATGTCTAAAAAATCATAATTTTATCCTTCCTACAAATAATGTTATGCTATACTGAGTAAACATCACTTTTTAAAAATATTGTTAACTATAAAAAATAAGTTATCAAAAGTTATGTAAAAAAGTCACAAATTATTTCTTAAATTAAAAAAAATAAAAATTATAATCTACAAATAAAATCTCAAAATGTAAAGAAGTCACAAATTATTTCTTAAATTAAAAAAACATAAAAAATTATAATCTACAAATAAAATTTCAAAAATCACTTGTTCATATCATCTTCAAATTCTTAACAGTTTAGTTGATATATGTTTCAAAAAGTGAAAATTTGGTGAAAAATGTCGATTGCAATGTCTTGCTTTGGCCAAAAATGGGACACACTATTATGGGATCACCATCATGGATGTTGTAAAAATTTTTAGGATTCAAAATAATAATTTTATTCTCTAATTAAAATCCTCTCAAGGTATCTTGCTTCCCAAACAAAGACTCCAATTGAGTCAAGATCTAATTGGGTGTGGCACAAGACTCAATACAAAAGAGAATATTAGGAGACATATACATGCATAGTAGTGAAAAATATTCATCACACATATTAACCCATTTTGTCTTATTTTCAACTCCTATAGTTTCACCTTTTTCTACCAATGGTCACCCTACATAACCCTTGTTTCTTCGTATCTATCTTTATTTGTTGTTTCCACCCATAATAGTTGTATGGAATGTGATGTAGGAGCATCTTTGGGTACTAGCAGTCTTGCATCACCAAAAATACTTCTATTTAATTTTTTGTTTATTTTCAATATAGGCTTAGGGCTTGGGAGAATAAATATTTTGATTTGAAACTTTGTAATTTGGGGTGAAATAGTAATTATAATTTTGGTGGGAATTATGCATTTATGAATATTTTCTAAAGAAAATTTGGGAAATACCCCTCTTAGGCACCCCATTCTTGGTGGGGACCATTTTGGGTGCATGTTCTTGCATGTTAAGTTGTATGCCTTGAATGTAGTTGCATGTTTGTGCCACAAGCTTTGCATGTTGATGTGTGTTCATATTTGGAGCCATTGGGCCTGCTGGAGATTAATGAAGATGCTAGAATTGACCAAATTTGATTGGGCATGGTTTGGGTGCCCATGTGAAGGCCATGTGAGCATTAACTAATTTTATTATTTTTATGGTTGCTTGTCCAAATGGTACGTGGGTTTTCCAAGGAGGTGTTTTCTTGTGGCTTTGGAAAACCATAGTAGTTTTCTCATTCTAATATTTCTATATTATGATGCCTTGTCATTTGGGAAGATGGATTTGAGAATTTTTATATGTGAGATGGGGATATGCTACCAGATTGAAGAGAGGAGTTGAAGACTCTGTTATTTCAGATTTATATCTTCATATAAGCCCATGTTTTGGGGAGCTAGTGAGCTCCACATTTTGGAAGATAGTGAGCTAGTGAAGTCCATGTGAAGGGAGCTTGAGAGCTTTAGCTAAAATAAGGTTGAAAGAGACCAAGCATAAATTTTTGTTGTAGGTTTGAAGGTGTAATACAACAACAAGAAGATTGGTGATTTCATGATTTGTTTGCAATAGTGATTTCTCATGATGAATGTAGGTTGAAGGAGCTAGAATCTTGTGAAAGAAGTTAGATCGAAGGAAATCAATTTTGGATTGATCCTTGTTATTTTGTATCAATCATATTTCATATTTTTAATGATTTTCATCAGCCCATATGCTGCACAACCATTAGTTTCAATTATGCTATGTAATTCTTGAATTTTCAAGAGATTTTGAATGAACAAAGAGCACTTCTTGTAGATTTTTATGTTATTTTAAATAATTTGTAAGTTGCATTTTTAGAATTTTTTGAGTATGTAAATGAGGGTTTGTTCCTTGCTTCATCAGAATGAGTGGATAAATATGGGCTTGATCCATGTGTGTTTATTTACAAAGTATAGAAATTGAAAAGAAACAACAATATAGACCATTACAATGTAAGAAAATTTATGTCTGATCCTAAAAAATTGACCTTATTTGCATTTTTTTCAAGAATGAACCAAAAAATGAAAACTTGATTTTAGGTGAAAATAGTAAGTACTTCGTAAATATTTTAGAAAATAGGTCAAATATCTATGAAGAGGACTAAACCAATTTTTTGATGTCACAAAAATCATGAAAATCTGAGATATGAAGAAACTGTCATGAGCCTCTAATTGAAAACAACTTAATCTAACTTCAAATTCTTATAAATTTCATTGCGATCATAATCTATAAAAATCAACTACATCAGTGGATTGGGCATAGAATCATCTTTCCAATAGTATATGGTTTGTGGAAAGCAAAGATCGTATGCTCAATTTATACCCAATTTTATAAACGTTGCTCATTTTGGATAAAAAATCTATGGGTGCTAAAAATAAATAGTCCTTGGTCATATTGTAGACTAGGGGAAACATGTAGGGGCTAAAATGAACCCCTATCCCTTGGTCACCAATACGACCTAGGTTGGGGCAAAGCTCTGAAGTGGGTGTTGCAAATAGGTAGTGACAGCAAAAGGAGCGATGAAGGGGAGGTGACCAAGTGATAGGGTGTCAGTGGACAACACAAGAGAATATTCCTTAAGAATATTCTAAAATAATATTCACTATATCTGGTAAGGTTTGATGACATCAACACTGATGGAATTAACCACCCATAGAATACAAGTCAAAATATGCTAAAAATATTCACTAACTTTTTAAATTCTCGCCACTATTTTTTTAGTTGCCAAAAGCCTTGGAATTGTTAGATTTTTTAGAGAAGTTGATTCAGGCTTGTGTGGCAACTATGCGATGTACAACCCATATGACCTAGTTCAAATCTATAGTACTATAAAGATTGCATACAAGGGTACAAATTCTTTGCTTTGATTTTTGTACCCTAAAAGAGACCTTAAAATTCAACTACTTAGTTTTTCATGTTTTAATAAGCAATCTCTAGGTTTTTGGTTGCTCTAGATGTAACGGCAGGGTTTATTTTGCTCCAGGATGCACATTTTATTCAAGGCTAATTCTCTCAAAATTTGAATAGGAGGCTGCAAATCTGGTGATTTGATATCATGTTGGAGTTGATAATGAACCCCACAATTCCTAAAACTCACCTACAATCAATAACCTATTATAATTGAGAGAAAAAAACAATATGAATTTTCTCAACAACCTGACTATTGTATTGATGCAACAGCTTGAATGGATTATTACAATGAAAAAAAAAATCCTTATGAAAAGGAGAAAGAAACTCTAAATCAAACCCTAGGTGAGGATTAAATTAGATTGTGACAAGTGTCCTCATCCTATACAATAAGACAAGATGACCTATAATTAGCCCAATCTAATAATATAAAAACACTCCTAAGTTTAACTCAAGGGAATAAAGTAAAGGGGCCAAATAATTAATTAATTATTAGGCGGTTTTCTATTTACTCTAATAACTACCATAGATAGTGAGAAGATTGTTGACTTCCTTGATATCAATCAAGTTTTGTTGTTGATGTACAAGATTGAAAACATGACAAGTAGTGTATAACATGCAAATACAATCAAGACTCATATAACTAAAACTAAGACTAATTCAACAATGGATAAAATTATTTAAATACAAATGCTTTGTGATATGAATCAATAGTTCTAAATGACTTAGAATGATGTCCTTAAATACAATCCCTAGTCAAAGATGTCTACCTAATAGAAATCATACTCTAGGAATACAACTTGGGAAGTAAGAGATTTAGAACTTAAATTGATAGAACTAGGTTTTGGGCCAAAATTGTTAGTGTAGCCTAATCCAAAAAGAAAAACATCCCATGAATATTGACCATTCATAATTAAAACAACAAATAAAATAAATATGAATGATAAAATTAAACGTTAAAATTAATTAATATACCTATTTAGATAAAAACAATAACATATATTTCTAACATCCACACAAAACAAATAAAAGACACAAGATAAGAGTGTAGATAAGTGAGTAGTTTTTACATAAATCTTTCTTATCAATATAATAGATTGTGAAAGCATAAAGCTACTCAACTTATTTAACACATTAAAATCAAAGATTTAAAACTGAAATAAAGTGTTCTAATAAATAAAATATTCCTTGTCAATACAAGTAATAGAACTACTAAACTTGTTTAAAAATTAATAGAACATAATTTCTTTCAATTGAACAAAAGAAAGAATAAAATAATGAATAACAAAAGCCAGCCAAAAAGAAATAAGACATAATTACACAGAGTTGCTCAAATTTCGTGTCAGCCCTTTACTACGGGACGGCGTACATGCACTCCAAGCTCGCCGGGATGAATCTGCACCTTACAAGTCCCGAAATTTTCATTTGATTTACATACCTAGTGAACGGAAAATAAAACAGCGTAGAGTTACCGTGGTATAGATAGATAATTTCGTGGTTGTCGGACCATGGCGGCCATTAAGATAGGCATTATTCCTTTGATGGAATAACGTAGCGCTCAGCTATGATTACTCGTACAATTCACCATCTATTAGATTCCCTGCTTTTAAATAAAATACACACAGGCAGCATTTTTCAACCCCTGTGCAAAAGCTTGTTTGTTGAAATGTTCAGTCTTGCGATCTGTGCTTGAATTGGGACAGTTTTGTGGATGGTGGGAAGACTTTTCGTGTACCGCACTCACCAATAATAGCTAAACAATTCAATGACGGAGACATTTATTTCAGCCATGATGTGTGATTCCTTCCCCCAGTAATATCTATTATTAGCTTATAAATATTAATACTGATTTGCATAAGCAAGCATTCAGTTTTCTCAGATGTCGTCGGTATCAAAATATATGTTTTCTGCATTTGATTACATTGTTGCTGAGAAGAAAAAGTAGACGACATTCGGTTTACAGATTCATCACACGTTTGTTGTATGTCCTTCGCATCTCTGTGCATTAAGTAGCTGCTTTGAACATTTTCATAGAATTTAAGTTGTAGCCCAGAATAATTACACAGAATGCAGAGCTATTTTCCTAGGCAAGCTAAGGAGATTCATCATCTTATTTCTTTGATTTATTGCTATTGAGTTTTCAATCGATTTCTAACTTGTGATAGAGCCGATACGTCGATCTCATTTTGATCATATCCAAATCTTGTTCATTAAGACAGATCATAGCTGATTTCTGTTGCAGATTTTTTCGCTAGGTGATACTGAAATAAACTTTTTGGTTTGGATTTGGGCAGATTGAAGCGACGCGTATTACTAGGCTATGTGAGGCGCATAGAATAATCACGGTGAATGGACAGTTCCCTGGTCCAACCCTGTATGTGCACAATGGCGACAAAGTTAGAATTGAATTAGTTAACAGGTCCAGGTATAATGCCACCATCCACTGCTAAATCTTCTCTCTCAACGCTTCATATTGACACATCGCACTTGTAGGCTGCTATACGGCCGTTTCTTCGAGTATGGTAACGCTTTTATAGTATTAATAGTAAATGAAATTAATATAATTGATTGTAAATTTGTATATAGATATTCTGCTATATATAGACTGTTTCTTATGCATAACCTTTCCAAATTCCGTTTCGTTGCCGTCACCGTTTCACGTTTCTGTTTGTGGTAACATAGGTAGAGTGTGATACATACTGATTGCATACGTTTGTTTGTCAGGCATGGAGTGAGACAGATTCTTACAGCATGGGCTAATGGACCCGGGTATATAACCCAATGCCCCATTCAAGCAGGAGGAAAATTTACATACAGGTTCACCATTGTTGAACAGGAAGGAACGTTGTGGTGGCATGCCCATGTCTCGTGGCTCCGTGCAACAGTTCACGGAGCAATTGTTATCTATCCAAAGAAAGGAAGCTCTTATCCATTTCCTCAGCCATATTCAGAGGTTCTTATCGTGCTAGGCAATCAAAATTGTTGAAACTGTGTGTGCTCTGTATTATACCAGTCCCCTGTTTCTATGAATAAAAATTTGCTGCAAATGAACTACTGTTTAGGATGAAAAAACATAAGAAATACATTTTTTTTATTTGTAAAGAAAGCTTTATAAATTGTGGTTGCTTTTTTCTTCTTTTCATCTATTTGTTACATTTACATTTGTTTTTAACTAATATAGTTATTTTATTGCCATTTCATTTTATTTCAAAATTATTTAAAAAAATGTTATTTGTTACATTTACATTGTTTAAAAAATATATTATTTATATTAGTAAAGAGAGTTTTATAAATTGATGTTTTTTCTTTTTTAATATGATTATTTTACTGTATATTATTTTATTTCAAAATTATTTAAGAATTGTTTATTTATTCATATTGTTTTTATTTTTTTTAAATTTAGTTAGAAGTTATTTTACTTAATTCAGATTTATTGTATTTTATTTAGTATTACTTACAAAGCATTCTATTTTGTTCACATTGTTTACTTTATTTTAATTTAAAGAGTTTTTAATTAATGAAGGGTTATTATGTGTCTACAACATATTCTATTTTAATAGTTGAAAGTAAGACAATAAGTTTTATAAATTATATTGTTAGAAATGCTTTTTCTATCATCAATATTCCAATCCCTATCACTATTAATATATCTCTGACAAGTTCAAGCTTAATGTTCTCCATTCTAGATCTCTTTAAAATATCTTTAAAAAATTTACTTTGTGAAATAAAATTTCATTGTTATTCAATAAAGTTTAATTTTCATAAGAGATTTGATCATCTTGGACTTAAACTAATCATCTCAAATTCCCCTTTCATTAATTTTGAATTCATTAATTATAATATTACTATCCCTATTATAAATTAAATCATCAATACACAAAAAGCTTATCCGCATTCTCTTTGTTTAATTAATTTCATATAAAGAGTATGCACACTTGAACACTTGATACTATATTTAATTATTTCTTCAATTTATACACTTTTTTTGTCTTTTCCTTTCATTATTGTTCCAACTCATACCCTCTTCTAACTACTCCATTGGAAATGCAAATCTAACATTCATATGATAGATCTTTTCTTTTTGCAAAGTTACAAATACTAGAATCATTCTTATTGTGTCAAGTCGTGTTACACTTATATAAGTTTCATTGAATTTAGTATTAGGCTTCTTTCAATGTTCTTTTGTAGATAATCCAGCTTCTTACATTTTAACATCACCATTCACAATTGACCTTTTCCTTACACTTGTTTCATACCAATAATTTTCTTCCCTACGTGAAGATCCATCAATTTATTTACCTATTTGTTATTTTTAATTGTATCTTCAAATTAAATAGATTATATTCATAAAATAAATTGAAACCAACAATCTTGTTATCTTCATTTATATTTCTTATTGACTCATATATCTCCTTCAAGATCCTTGTATTCAATAGTATCCATGAGGTGGGACTAGAGCTTGTATTCACATTAGGTGATGGGTTTGAGGATAAGGAAGGGTTACTGGTTGTGGTGGAGCTATTATTGGGTTCAAATGGCTTATTTGTGCATTTTGCATGTAATTTTTTCATTTCAATTTTCTTTTCTTCATATTTTCTATCTATTGCCATGCTTCATTTTCACTAAAATAATATCTCTATTAATTTTAATATCTTTGGTAATTATATGGTATTATTTGTAACCCTTCACTTGCTCACTATGACCCATGAATATGTATTTTTATCTTTTATCATCCAACTACTTTATTTTCTCCTAGAGTACATTCCATTTTAATTATTGTCTTATTGTTCCACTTTGCTAAACCATTCTTTTATGGTGTATATCTAATTGTAAATTCTTCTATGATTTCATTTCTATTGCAATGATATTCTCCTCATTTTTTTGTTCTCAATAATTTCACATAATATTCAATTTTGTTCTCTACTAAAGCTTTAGATTGGTGTAAAATAACAAATAATTCAAAACTTTATTTAAAAACTAGTAATTTCTTTTTGCTAAGATCAATATTGAAAATAATAAATATCTATTATTGAAAATTGAGGGTATTTACATTGGTCATTTTAACTCTAAACGTACCAAATTGAGAGGCTCTCCCACTCCCCTTTTTTCAATTGAAAATGTATCTCTATTTTATTTTCCAAAAGTACATACTTCACAATTATGGTTTATTTTTTCATCATTGGTGATTCTTTAAGCATTTTCTTCTTGGATAACAAATTTAGTGCATTAAAAACTAAATGAAAAAATTTAAATGTCACAACCATGATTGGCCTCTTATAACAACTTCAAATGTAATAGATAATTCATTCTATATCTTTAATCAAAACATTATATTTTTCATAATTAACACTTTCACAATCAACCTATTACTTCTATTTTTATATAAAAAATAAATAAAGCATGTTCTATACCAAAAATAAAATCTATAACCCCAATATTAATAACATAGTTCTTATTAAATTATCCCTTAGACCAAGAACACAAAAAACATTAATATTTTTTCCTCACCTTGTTTGGTTCACATTGGAATTTTACAATTTTTTATTTGTGACAATATATAAGTATTCCCAAGATACACTTCTAATTTAATTCATTCATTAATGTTTGAAAACATCTTTTTGTTTCTCAACCTTTGATTTTTATATCCATCATCCAAATACAACAAACATTTTCTAGTTCATTCAATAATATTACAAGTAACAAGAATGCAATCATGATCTTCATTTTCATTTTATTTTAAACATTTATACTTTACCTATTTGACTCATATGTCTTCTCCATACATTCATAACAATAATAACCATGTTTATACAATAATGGTATTGGATGTTTGATTTTCCATACCTTTGATTTCATTTTTATGTATAAATATTGTTCCTTCCTCTTTCTCATTCTTCATAGAAGTTACAGTTGTTCCTTTTTCCTTCATTATTATTGGTCCCATCTCTTTTAAATCCTCTTGCACATTGCTTTATCCATTATTACACATGTTCCTTTCTAAAATTTTGCATGTTATATATTTAACTTTTCTATTCTTGAAAATGATATAGGTCCCATAAGTTCTTGAATAGATATTTTTAACAATTCTTTTCATTTTTATAATTCCAATCATAACTGGATCAAATTTAGTTTGATGAAAAATCATTTACTAGTATGTATTTTAATTTCTTTATGAATATTTCTAATCTGATTAATATTATTTTGTTAATATCTTGATAATTATTTTACAAATTATAAAACGATTTCATAGACTTAATTATCACTATAATTCTTAGAATTATATTTGATTCATCCATTGCTTATTGTATGGAAAACATGATTTTAGCATATCTCTTCCTATTTATTTGAGAAAGGCCATTTTGTACTTGATTTAGGCCATTAAAAGTTGCTTCGCTAGCTAGAGTAAACCCATTGATCTTGTGAACAAAATAATATCTCCATCTTGATGCTCCAATAATTATTATACTTCTCTTTGAACTATCAAATTTGTGGTTGATTGAGATTATTAATCACACTGAACATTGCAAATTAGGTTCAAAAAGATTTTAATCCATTTTTTAATGAATTGAGTTTGATACCATTTTTTTGAAATTGATGTGCCTACTCTATTTCAGAATAATAATAGACTATTTTTTAACTAATTATTTATTTTATCAAAATATTGTTGAAAATATTTGAAAATTTGTATATTAATATGGGAATATTTCATAAAATTTTGTTACCAACTTAAAAAAAACTTCCCTTAATTCAATTCATTTTATCTACTAAAAATAGTAATTTTATATGAAATGTATACATTTCCAAAAAAAAATCTAAACAAAGAAACAAAATATACATGAGACAAAATAATATTTTAATAAAAATTAAGAGAATATTTATGTTGTATTTATATTTTAATTTTCTCTTTATACTATTCTTACATAGATTTTTGGAAAATGATTTTGTAGCTATTGATGCTACAACTATCTCTTTTCCAATTTATAAAATTAACATTTTTCTAGTTATTATGTTAAAAAATATTTAGGGGCAATAAGGCATGAAGTGGTCATATACATAAATATTAAAATACAACTAGGGGAGAGGGGCCTATAGTGGAGCACCCTAACTTCATGTTTCTCAAAATCCTACATGAAAATTTCAAATCATTCCCAATTTTGTACAACAATTTATTTGGCAACTCACATGCTTCTATATTTTGTTTTAGGGCCACATCAACACTATTTTTGTTGAGGTATCGAAAAAGGTCCAAAAAAATAGTGAGACTGATAATGGTGCACTATGTCATGTTTTATTGATGCGTTGATGTGTTATTACAAGATTTTCTAGTTTGCATACTTTATGGATAAAAAGTGTTTTACAACTGGATATTATGGTGCTCCACTATGGGGCCCACTGAAGACTACTTCTATCGCCACTATTGGACCCTACTCTACTACAGGCCCCTCTCCCCTATTATATGTTTAAAATTCAAATAGTTCAACAATAAAATAAAATAACTTTCAAGTAATTTAACTTGTATGTGTCTATATTTATATTCAATAAATAAGATAATTTTAAAGTAAAATAAAACTACACTTAAATAAATTAAATAATTTTAATATTTGACATTTTTTATGTAGATGTATTTAGGATGTCTATTCTAATTATTTAGAATTATTAGAAATAGTTAATTAAAATAGAAATTATTTTCTTGCAAGTATAATTTGATCCAATCCTCTGCAAACTGAAATGTTCAATAATTCATTATGGTGGCTTTGTATCCAATTGAAAATAAATTCAAGTTTTGGAGAACAAATGTGACCCCTAGGTCAAAGAAACTCTTATGTAAAAGAGGTTTTTTATCCTCTAATATTTCCAAAATGTCAAGGGTTTTCATTATTGGATGGAAAGATGAACACAAAATTCAATATTTGAAAAGTATTAAAAAAATACAATAAATTGACTCAAAACCACTTCAATGACCTTGTTAATATGCAATACAACCTCTAGTTGCATGAAAATATGGTAAATGGTTAGGGTACCTATCATGTGCTTGACCTTGATGATATTGATTCATATTCTAATTGGATTCTTGAGCATGAGGTTGTTGATGTGGATCCATTGTTAATTGATGATGAGCTAGCTGATTTGGCAAAAAATAGAGAGAAAGAAGGCTTTTAATATCATCCACAAGACCAAATAACCTATGGAACCCACAAACCACTAGTAGCATAGATAAACACAATGGTCCATAACAAAAACACATCACCTACTTGATCTCTCTTTCCTTTTGAATCTTAGATCTTCTAGTGTATCTTAATCAAGTAATCAACATTTTTTTTGTCATTAATTCTTCTTCAAACAAGTTAATCAA
>VDFB02049217.1:35294319-35362399 GCA_007258455.2 Sequoia sempervirens | reverse complement strand
TATTCTATTTACTATTTTGGCTAAGAGTTTGGGAAGAAATATTAAAAAGCTTATTGATCAAAGATCCCTTGCTGGCTTAAGACCTTCCTCTTCTCCTCTAACCTGTTCCCACCAACAATTTGTTGATGACACCATTCTCATGGGAAAATCTACTGTGGCTGAAGCTAAGACTTTCAAAAGAATTCTGAATCTTTATGAATCTGCTTCTAGGCAAGTTGTTAATAGGGCTAAGAGTTCAATTTTCTTCCTCAATACTCCGGAGCATAGACAATTTAAGCTTGCTCAGATTCTTGGGTGCCGAATTGAGCCTCTCTTGTCAACCTATCTTTGTTTGCCTCTTTGCATTAAACCCTTGGATTCGTTTTGGATCTCTTTGGTTGAAAAATTTAACAAGAAGTTATTGGGGTGGAAAGGATCCCTTCTCAGTCAAGCTGGAAAAATCCAGCTCCTAAAGGCTTCTTTGCAAAATCTTCCTATGTATGCTCTTAGTTTATTTAAAATTCCTGCTAAATATGCTGAGGCCATTGAAAATTTTTAGAAAAGGTTTCTCTAGTCTGGTGTGGAGGACAAGAAGAGAATGCCACTCGTTGGATAGGATCTGGTCTGTAGACCCAAATCGAGAGGGGGCCTAGGCTTAAGGAAAATTAAAGTGTTGAATCTGTCCCTTCTTGCTAAACAGTTTTGGAGAACTCTTACTTTGGGAGGAGAATGGCGAGATACTTTAAAAGCTAAATATTCTAGCAACTGTGAGTCTCTTAATGAGGTTATAAATTCCTCTTCTTTACCTCGTGGGTCTATCTGCTGGAATGATATGAGCAGAGGTAGAAAGTCGCTGGAAATGGGAACTGGATGGCTGGTTGGAAAAGGAAATTATGTAAGGTTTTGAGAAGACTGCCACAAATCTGATTTGCTAGGGGGTTTCTTGATTGAGTAATTTGAGGGGGTAATCTTGCAATGGTTGATTGCATTCTATTTTCTTGGTTAATGTTCTTGCAAATGCGAAAATCTCAAATTGAACTCCTAACTCCACATAATTATGCTACATGGAAAAAAATTAATATGGAACTATCTCATGATGAAATGTCTAATAGGTCATCTAAAGGAAACTATTCATCAACCTACTGATACTAAAGAATTGGAAAAATGGGAGCTTGATTATGAGAAATACTTGGATGCATATGTTCATTAGTCTCATTTGATTTACAATTTCATGTTGAATTATGTAAAACACCTAAAGACACTAGGGAGACTTTTGAAAAATTGTATGGTAAAACAAATAAGATTAGGGGATATTAGATTGATAATGATTTGATGAATCTTGATCCTAAAGGTCTTGACCATATGGGTATGTACAGGATCATCATGGAAAAAATAGGCCCTTAAGTGGCAAAAAATTTAGAGAAATTAGAGTTAGGAAACTTGACGTAAAAATTTCAAAAAGTTATCTATATTATTTCAAAAATATGTAAGAATAGGATCTATAGGAAATTGAATGTAGTTTCTAAACTACTAGGTTTATTTTTTAAAAATCTATTTAGGAAAAATTTGAAATATCAATCCAATAGTACTTAAATTCCATGGAAAAGTAACTAGGTGTTTGTCTAACCACCCTAACCACAATAAAATGATAATATTTTTTTTATAATATTTTAGATATAAGTAGAGGACTCATGTCCTAATGTGATGCATATTCTTTTGTAATTTTTTTCCAAGTAAATAATTAATTATGATTTTTTTATTACAACTTTTTTAAAATATAAAAACTCATATGTCTAACCACCTTAACTTGGTCAAAACTTCATGAAATTCAATTTTTTTTTAATCCTATAGTATTCAAAGCATGGAATGTGACACATGTTTTAGATTCAAAAAATGTGATATTGTTTAAAAACTATAGATGTTTTTCAATCAGCCTATCAATCAGGACTGTACTTGTAATTCAAATTGAAAATAAAACATAATTTATATTGGTGGAAAGATGATAATTTTTGGGTAAAAAAAAAGTCATCAACCACATACCCTACAAATATCCATCATATTGCCACTTTTTGGCCCATCATGATCATGCACATACCCATATCCAAGACTACATCTCCAAATTTAAGCAATTAAAAACAGAGTTGAAAGAATGCAACATTGATAAAGAGGATTTACAATTGATTTTGAATGTGTTATCCAAGCTTGATCCTAAGTATTCAATATTTGTTTATTTCTTTCATAGCTATCAACTTTCTATGGGAGTTGTAAGATGGGGTTAGAGAATCCCTAGCCTAGATAAATTAATAGCCAACACTTCTAAGCTAGAAAAAGCACATCCAAACAAGAGAAAATAATGAAAGCATAAGGAAAAATAAAAGCATCAAATCATAGTACTCTCCATCCTTGAATTTGAATCACTTCTCTTGTCTCTCCTATTTCTCCTTTTGCAAACATGCCCTCAGATTTGTAGTCTAACTTGTGCGAACACTTGCAATTGTATGTAGAAAGTTGGAGACAAAATCACTGTTAAGTTGAAAATGGGAGAGGAAGTTCGTGTTTATAGACAACCATTCAAATGGATAGTCCAGATTAATCTTCTAGAAAGATTCTAAGATCAATGGTGGAGGATGTATGAGAGGGAGGTTATAAAATTGATGGTCGAGATTAAGCCTCTAGAAAGATGCTAAGATCAATGGTCCAAAATCGATGCAATAAGAATATGCCATTCTTAGAAGAATTATGACAAGTATGATGCCAACAACTATGACGCCCAATAGCTCTATGGCAATAATAATTGATTTGAATAATGTATTCAAAAGGGAGGAATGCCACATAATTAAATTATTTAAGTATGATGCCAACAACTATGACACCCAACAGCTCTATGACGCCCAACACCTCTATGACAATAGACGAATAATGATAATTATTATCTGACTATAGACATACGATGAAAGATAAATAATTATATAAATAATGATTTATTTAATTATTGAAGAAAGAGGGGTATTATTAATGCAATTAAATAATTTTAATGAATCATGATAGAATAAATATTAGAAGGTGAATTAATTAAATAATTAAAAGTTATTTAATTAATAGAGGAATGCAATCAAATATGATTAAATAATTTCAATTATTCAATTATCGAAGGATGACGAACAAGAAAAAGGACGCTCGAAGACTTAGGACATTTTTTAGTGGCTACATTTTGCCCCTCTTTGACATAATGTAGTTCATTGCGTTGTGTCAAAGAAATTTAATTTTGAAATATGCCCTAGGAAAAGCAGAGTGAGGAAAGACGACCATGACGATTGTGGTATGGCCCCTCAATAGGACAAGCAGGTTCAAAGAGAACAAATGTGCTCTTGAAATGGATGATAAGACTAGAGGATTAAGGATAGAATAAATGTTAGCATGGAAGGGGATGTATGTTACCATGAAAGAGGAAAGGAGGATGAAGATGGAAAGTTAGATGTGAAATGAGAAGAGAACTAACTTTCATGTTTCCATTTTTTTATTTATCATCTTTGGTAGTAAAAATGTCGCAAATGGACCACAAACACCATGGTTGACATAGACCAAGGTGTGAAAGGTGACCATTTGTAAGAGACAAGTAGTCAAAAGACAAAGATAATAGACAAACCATAGACAAAAAGAAAAGAAAAGAGGACAAACCACATACAACAAGCAAAGAAAAGATGACATTATCCATGATCATCCCTCTAAATCCCATAATAGGAAATCCTTGAGGTAACTAGTAACATGTCCCAAAATCAATCAAGATGATAAGAAAAATCTAGCCCAAATTGTTTTCCAAGATAGAAACTATGCTGATTGGATTTGATCGTCAAATCCAAAAACTACGCTGATAGAAACTATGTTATTTGATGAGATAGAAACTATGTAGTTTTTTTTTCTCTTTTTGATGATAAAAGTGTTTTACTATATTTTAAAGAATTTTAGGAATGGTTTTGTTAGAGGCCTCGGCTTGGCTATTACCTTGAGGATAGTAAGGTGTGGATAAATTATGTTGTATATGAAATTTATCACAAAGTTCATGGACATCTTGATTTTTGAATGGACAACCATTATCTATGATGATGGATAACGAAACACCATAATGGAAAATGATGTAGTTTAGTATGAAAGTGGTTATTTGTTTTCAAGTTATATGAGTGAGAGAAACTACTTCAATCCATTTCATGAAATAGTCAGTGGCACCAAGAATGAACTTATGACCATTGGATGAATGTGGATGTATCTTTCACACAAGATTGAGTCACCACTAATAAAAGGGCCATGGTGTAACAAGAGACTACAATTCTTGTGCAAGAGCATGTATCAAGTTTGCATGTTTTTGACACTACTTGCATTTTTTAACAAACTGATAAGCATCTTTTTCCATTGTGGGCCAATAATAACCCATACATAAGAGTTTGTTGGCTAAGGTAGGAAAGCTAGAATGTGCCCCTCATATACCTTCGTGTACCTCTCACAAAGAAATTTTGACCTCATTGTGCTTAAGACATCAAAGTAAAGTACCATTGAGACCTTGACTGTAAAGGGTATCAGCTAATATTACGTAGTGGAAAGCTTGACGGATAAAGGTTTTACAAGATTTATAGGATAGGTTTGATGGTAAGGTGTTATCCTAAAGCTATGTATAAATGGCCCCATACCATTGGGAATTAGGACCAACAATAAGACATATCATTTTATATTGTGGTATATTGTAAGTAGGTTCCAAAAGAGGCTCTACTAAGAACTTATAGTAGGTGACATTGCTTGGCATTTCTACAAGTGAACAAATTGTTTCCATTGCAATTGTAATCATGACCAACATTCTTTTGTAAGGCATCAATTTTTCATCTTTCATTTTATAATCATCATTAACATGTCTAATCACTAACTAAGAGTCACCAAGAACATGCAACTCAAGGATTTTCCATTGCACAACCATAAAAAGTCCAAAAAGTAATGCCTCATAGTCTGCAATATTGTTGGCACATGGAAACTATATCATATAAGCTTTAGGTATACAATCCCCTTGCAGAGTAATAAATAGAATGCCAACACTTGAACAACCTTGTGTGAAGGAGCCATCAAAATATAAAGTCCAAAGATGTGTAGATTACATGTTGAAGATTGATTCATTAGTGAAGTCTCCAATAAGAGGATTATCATATGTCACTGAAGCATCGACAAGTTGATTTGTTATAGCTTTTCCTTTGATTGCTTTTCTTTCTACGTACTCAATATCAAACTCGCTAAGAATCATCACTCATTTAGCTAATTTTCCTATGAGTGCTACTTTATTTAAGCGGTACTTAAGAGGATCATTTTTTGCAGTGAGCTTTGTTTGGTGTGTAATCATGTAATGTCATCAAACTTCTATGATGCAAAAACTATAGCAAGGCATGCTCTTTCAATAGGACTATTCCTCAACCCAAAGGGCATGACATTCCAATAGAAGGTTCCCCAAGGAGAAGTGAATGTTGTCTTAATTTGATCTTTAGGAGCAATTTCAATTTGGTTATGGGTATGTGCAGGATCATGATGGGCCAAAAAGTGGCAATATGATGGGTATGTGGTTGATGAACTTTTTTTAATCCAAAATTGATGAAACAAAAAGGGTTTTTAAAGGAGATCCTCAACTTTACACCAATATAAATTATGCTTTACTTTGAATTTAATAAGTAATTATTATTCATTTTCTATTTGAATTATGATTAAAGTCGTAATTGATAGGCTATTTGAAAAACATCTATAGCTTTCAAATGATATCATATTTTTTGAATCCAAAACATGCATCACATTTTATACTTCACATACTATAGGATTAAGAAAATAAAATTTGAATTTCATGAAATTTTGACCAAGTTAAGGTGGTTAGACATACAAGTTTTTTATATTTTTTAAAAGTTGTAATAAAAAATTCATAATTAATTATTTACTTGGAAACAAAATTAAAAAAAAATATGTATCACATTGGGACATGATTCCTCTACTTATATCTAAAATATTATAAAAAAATATTATCACTTTATTGTAGTTAGGGTTGTCAAACAGACACCTACTTCTTATTTTTTCCCTAAAAATTCAGTACTACTCCATTGAAATTTCAAATTTTCACCAAATAGAATTTTTTTCTTTAAACAAACCTAGTAGTTTAGAAACTACATTCAATTTTCTATAGATTCTATTCTTACTTATTTTTTAAATAATATAGATGACTTATTCAAATTTTTATGTCAAGTTGCCTAACTCTGATTTTTCTAAATTTTTTGCCACTTAAGGTTCTATTTTTTCTATGATGATCCTGCACATGCCCTTATAGCCTAAGAAATCATCCATGAAGTATTAAATTTTATGTCCTATTGTCAAATCCAATATCATGTCAATGTTTGGAAGTGGGAAGTCATCCTTAGGACAAGCTTTGTTTACATCTCTAAAATCTGTGCAATTTCAGATGCCCCCATCAGGTTTTGAAACTAGTACTAAATTTGAAATCCAATCACCATTTTGTGTGCACTAACACAAATTATTCTATGAACTAGAATCACTATTCCATCACAACACATCAATAAAGTTGTTTCATTTTGAAAAAAAAATCATCAAATAGATATCTAAGCTACTCAAAAAAATAAAATGCTTTCACATAAACTAATCTCTATTGCATTCCTATCATTCAAGAATTTGTGCTAATATTTAAAATGCTTCCAACAAAAGCATGTGCACAAAGAGCTATAATGAATGGAGATTCAAAATGAAATGCAAACATTCTCAACTTCAAAATGCAAATATCACTAAAATGTCATTGAGATGCAAAATTTGTGTGTAGTGTCAAAATGAGAGGAAAGTCTTGTTTAAATAGGCATCTTTAAGGTGAATGTAGGTTGTGGAAGGAATGTGGGATTAAAAGTGTGTCTTGGAGCAACATATCCCACATGCATGAGGTGGGTGCAATAAAAGATTAAAATGGATAAATGCATGCAAATGATAAATAAAGAAAATGGATAACTTAATGAATATGTGTGATATTTTAATGGTTTAAGGAATATGAAAATGTATGAAATATGCAAATGTACTAATGTATGAATATTTTATTGATAATTTAAATAAATAATGGATGAATTATTATGAGAATGGATTTAGTGAAAATGATTATGGAAATGGAGTTTATGAGTTTAATAATTTAATGACTATAGACTTGTAAATGATTTAATGAGATGGATAAATACTTATAAGATGATTATGCAATGGTTATGTATGAAATACGACTATGAGATGGATAGATGTGAATGGAAATTTTGGACCTACACAAACACAAAGAAAAATCACAGAATTAGTCCAATATGTCAGTTAGAAACAACATTCTCCATGAAATTCATTTGAGATATCAAGAACAAGAAATAAATGAAGAAAATGAATAAAAATAATCTAATCTTGCTCAAAATAAACAAACTCTCAATCCCATGGGGGAATTGGTGCCATTTTGATATGGAAAATGGCCCTTTCCAAATTCCTTACAAGCTTGATGATCAATGGTGAAGATTTGAAGCTCCTTGAAACAATTTTGACATAACCTAGCTATGAACTCATGAAAATAGATGAAAGTGGATAAAGATGGATGAAAATTGCTCAAAAACTTGAAGATAATAAAGTTGCATGAAGTTGTGGATCCTCAATAACAATGAGAGCCTTCTATTTATAGAAGAGAATGATGGGGGAAGAGGAAAAAGGGATTAATGTGGGATCAAACATCAACCAATGACACAATGCCACTTATCAACATTTGAGTGGAAAAAGGTTGGGAAATTTTTTTTGAATGTGTCAATAAATGATATTAGGTGGAATTTCAAATTTATGAAATGACATGGTGTAGGGAGAAAGGAATGAAGTTATTCCAACTTGTCTAAATGCACAAGGACATGTAAGAGGCTTTTAATGCCTTGTTGGAAGAGACAAGTCCTTTTGGAGGGACTTTTCAAATTTGGAGGAATATTCTCACTTGATGCTTTGTTGAGAGAAATTAGAAGATTTAATAAATAAAATAAATTGATTTATTTGCAAGTTGCAAAATCTCAAGGATTTGGAGGATTAATATTAGATTTAATCATGATTGAATTAATTTAGAGGAAGATTAGGGGTATGTGCAGGATCATCATGGAAAAAATAGGCCCTTAAGTGGCAAAAAATTTAGAAAAATCAGAGTTAGGAAACTTGACGTAAAAAATTGAATACATTATCTATATTATTTCAAAAATATGTAACAATAGAATCTATATCAAATTGAATGTAGTTGTTTATTGAGCCACCCTAACCACAATAAAAGTGATAATATTTTTATATAATATTTTAGATATAAGTAGAGAATCATGCCTCGATGTGATGCATCTTTTTGTAATTTTTTACCAAGTAAATAATTAATTATGAATTTTTATTACTTATTTTTAAAAAATATAAAAACTCATACGTCGACCATCTTAACTTGCTCAAAAGCTTCATGAAATTCAATTTTTCTTTTTTTAATCCTATAGTAGCTATAGAATGTGATACATGTTTTGGATTCAAAATGTGATACCATTTTAAAATTTATAGATTTTTTCGGTCCTATATCAATCAAGACTTTGAGTAAGTAATTCAATAAAATGAACAATAATTAAATTAAATTCAAGTAAATCAAAATTTATATCGATGGAAGAGAGAATCTCCTTTAAAAACCCTTTTCATTTCATCAATTTTGGGTAAAAAATAGTCATCAACCACATACCCTCATATTGCCACTTTTGGCCCATCATGATCCTGCACATACCCTTAGGTGATTTGACACTTTGAATTAGATTTTAGGATTTAAATATATCAAAATGAGAGGAATGGTTAGATTTAATTAAATAAATTTTGATTTATTTAATTAAAAGGGGTGATGTTAGACTTAAATCAAATAAAGGTTGATTTATTTAATTTAAAGAAAGAACTTTAGAAGTTAATTAAATAACATTGATTTATTTAATTAAAGAGGAACTTTAGGATTGATTGATGATTAATTAAATATAATTGATTTATTTAATTAAATAGGGAAGTTAGGATTAGTCAAACAAGATGATTTATTTAATTAATATGAGATAATGATTTAATTAAAAAAATTGATTTATTTAATTAAAACATGAAATGTGATGACTTTAATAAAATAAAGATTATTCGATTAAATGGTTAGTGAAGGAGATGATTTAGGATGAACTGGTGTTAGTAAATTAGGATCAGGTGTATATAAAATTAATTAGTACATTTTTTTGTGTCTAACTTTTAACATGCCCCAATGTTTCCCCAGCAAAAATTATTATGCTGGGATACTACCCCCTTGAGAGATTAGATGAAAATTCTAATTTTTGTGTGATCTCGCGAAAAAAGAGGACAAGGTTTCTGCAAGGTCTAGAAAGGTTCCAAGATACTAAAAATGTGCCAAAATACAACAAAAAGATGCAAAATGAGCCTCAATTATGAAAAAATGGGATTGTGGGTCCAAAACCCTAGCTAGATGGCTAAACAAGGTAAAAAACCTTAAATTTTGAGCTAAAATAGGTCTTGAGAGGCCACTTACAATTCATTTGCACATTCAACCTTCAGAAAATTTACATTTTTGAGCTCTGATCCTCATGTAAGATGGTGCAAAGACCACTTTCCTAACATGTTTCCGAGTGTGTGAGAGTGTACCAGTGACTTCCTCACACAAGACCACCGATATGTCATGTTGTCCCAACCTTTCATTTCAAATTTTGAGCATATTAATTAGGGTCAAAGGTCAAACTAAGTCAAGAAACACTATTTGGCACTATTGGAAGCTTAAAATCCACATTGTGCGGCCTTAAAGTGCACCTCTTATGAGTCATGTGACATGGTGTCCTAGTTTAGCACTAGGATTTAAGCTTCAAAGTTTGTCGCATGTGTGAATAGCACCACGGTGGGCCAGTTAGAATTTTATGGCTTAGGTTCAAACTAATGTGTGGTCAAATTGTGTTGTGGTGACATAGTTTGGAACTTGGAAGTCTTCAGTGGTGTAGTTTGGAAATTTCAAATACCGACACCATTGCAAATAGTGACACATTTGCTATTTTGATCCCAAAAACTCTAAATGAGATCCTAATTTTTTTACAAAACTTGACATTGTGGCTTTACTGATGTAGGAGGATGTAGAGATTTTACATTCATGCAAGCACAAATTATTAATTCCTAGTAGACTAATTGAATTTCATGATTTACTTCAAGAGGACTTGGGAGTGATTGGGCTCTAGTACATTACATATGCATCACCTTTCAAGGCACATTTGGGCATTATGACTGCATTAGCGGAGGGATGACATAGTGAGACATCTTCATTTCACTTCCCTATAGGCAAGGTGACAATGACCCTAGAGGATGTCTGGCACATTCTTCGATTGTCAATCCATGGAGAGCGAGTCATCTATGACACAGTCACAGGCACTGATGCTTGTTATGAGGTTATGGGTCTAGACCAAATTATTTTTATTGAGGGAAAAATTAAGCTAGAGTGATATAGGAGCATGTTATCACCATTCTATTTGATTATGGCAGTGATTATCTCAGAACTTTTGGCAACAGATTAATGTGACCGATAATTAAGTTTGAGATGGGGTCTTTCCTAGGAGTGGATGCTCCACTAGAGAGAGTGTTTTGCATGGTGACCAGTGATGCTAGCCTCACTCTACCATGATTTGCACAATTTTCCCTACTACAATAGCAGGGCTATCGAGGCCAAAGTGACACTTCTCCACATCTAGGCTTGGGAGCACATTGTAGTGCTTCATCCAAGGTTTACACCAGTTGATATGGAGCTAGATGACCTAGTTGTTTGGTGGTACAGAGGTGTCCTTTTGTTTAGCCACATAGGACAACATGGCATCCCTCACTAGAGGAGGGTGATTGACGAGATGATAGTCTTGACATGTAAGCCATATCTTGGGATGTTGGGATGGTACAACGATGCTCAATAGCTATTGTTTGCTAGACAGGATAGGCTAATGCAGGGAAGGGAGCATACCATGGTCAAGTGTTATCTACCCAATCAGGTGGCTAGGCAGTTTGGAGAGGCACATGACATGCCCAATGACCAATACATAGCCATATTTTCCTGCACTACAAGGTAGACGACATGGGGCTAGTCAATTCCAACAAATGATACAGTGGAGAGTTTGACGAAGCTGGTGGTGAGGCCATGGCCATATGATTGTGGGTAGGAAGATGCTAGGGTGATGTAGGTATACAAAGATTGGTTTCATCCTCCTATTAGATTGATAGTGCCAGGTGAAACCTTTCCATTTCAGAGAGCTAGAGGCTAGTCAGCAAGGTGGGGGCAAGGCCGAGGAGGCCGATGAGATGGAGAAAAAGGAGGAGGAGGAGATGGACCACCTCCACAATAGCCTAATAAAGGACAAAGGGTCAGGTTCTTGGAGATCAGTGGAGAGATGGGGATAGGCAGTAGAGAGATGGGGATCCACAGTAGTCGATGAGGGACTAATGGCAATAGCCACCACCACCTCTGCCAAAATAATGGGATGCTCTCATCCAATAGTTATAGAAATAGGTTGCCACATTGATAGCTGAGAGGGATTAGGGGAGAGCTGGGTGGGATCAAGTCATCCAATAAAGAAAGGTGGCAAAGTTGCGGGCCACACAAGAGATGGGATGATGATAGTAGCTTGAGAGCATGGCCACATCCTCCTCTCAAAGCATAGTGTCTATGTGATTGTATCGTGAGGTGGTATGAGAGGTAGAGTACTATTAGCTACACTATAGATAGGTAATGCGCCAAGCCACATGGGTTCCATATTTTTCATAGTAGAGAGGGTACAAGCCCCTAGAGGATCACGGGGAGAGAAAGGCTAGTGAGGGGGGCAACCAATAGGGCTAGCTTCATTTTTTATTAGAGACACCATTCTTTTTTCCATCCATGGGGTACATTTCCTCATAGCCATGTGGGCGTTTGACGTATTATATTGATTGATACACACATTTGATCCTGATTTGTAACATGATAGTTACATTTTATTGATAATCTATGAATAATATCGTTCACTCCAAAATGATGTATTATTTTTTATCTATGCATGATGGATGGATGTTTTTACTTTCCTATATGCAATGTGATGACATGATATGATTTTATTTTTATGTGATGCAATGCGATGATTCTATTTCATGTGATGCAATGCAATGATTATGTAAATGTTTATGGATGGATGCATTTCTTTTTTCAGTATCTTTTCTATGCACTTCTTATGATGACGTGGATGCAAAAGTTATGATATGTGGATGATTATGACATGTAAATTATCTTATCATGCTTAGAATATAAAATCTATATTATTCCCTAAATGGTAATGCAAATGTGATGATGATTTATGATGTATCATGATTATGCAATGTAATGGGATGTTATGGTATATTCCTTTTCTCTTTCAGTATCTTCTTCATGTATGATATGATGATGCTTATATGATTATACAATGGATGATATATTGATGCTTATATGGATATGATGCCTATATTATTATGCACTAGATGCAAATGTGTGGTTTATGAGATGATTAGAATAACCAATCTATCTTATGATGATGCAATTCATATGATATGATAAATGTTTCCTACATGATATGGGATGCATTATGTTGATAGTTTGGGGATGCAGGATGGATGCATTAGTGATGTTTTTGATTTAACTATCATGGCACCATGTTAGTGCAAAAATAAGATAGAAGAAAAGAGATGATGATAAGAGAATCCAAGAAGTCCATGATCTAAGAAGACCTTATTGGAGATAATGATGAGATATGGATGATGTTTTCTTGCACATAATTGGTATTTTAAAAGGCATATTTACCTTATGTTTGATTACACAAATAATACGATGCATTAGGGTATAAAGAACTAGGAGGGAATTGCACCTAGTGTGATGGACTTTGACTCAACAATTAGATAGGAGTACTTCTATTCACACCTAGTATACAGAAGCTCGTTTATAAAGTAGTTCAGATATTTCAAACATCTTGGACCAAAACATAGAAAGGAAATCCTTCTTATGTGGTCAACGAAACACCCAAAACATCCTCCGCATAAACTGAACAAAGCATACATGACCGAGGTTATATCACAAGAATATCCAACAAGCACAATAGACAAAAGACAATGATCATTGCCCCATTCCTATCTCTCTAAATCTTTTGTTTAGACATCATCAAGAGGTCCTTGGAATGAGCACAATAAGATAAATACAATAAGATAAAATCAAGTAAACAAACAAGCTAATGTTCTTCATACCACTAGCCAAGACTAAACTGCTCTAATGCCTGATGTTGATGTCCATTGTAGGAAGGATGCATCCTAGGAAATGATGTTTTAAAATGATGAGATTGATTGGATTATAGCATATTGACATGAAAATTTGACCAACTTGTTCACCTACTAACCTAGACTTGAGACCTTGACATTCTAAGTTTTCACTTTTGACTGCTAGACATGTTTCTGACTATTTCACCAAAGGTTGAGGATGACGATGATTTCTTGTGAGAAGATGTTTATTTTGGGTGAAAGTGAGATGAGACAGATGGATTTTTTGAGTTTTTTGAATTTTTTTTATCTTTTTGAAATTTTTTGAGGCTATTTTTGGTATTTTTGAGATTTTGCAAATGTTTTAATTTTTCAGAATTTCAAAATTTTTAGGTGTTTTATGAGATTTTGACCAAGAGAGTAACCTAAATACCTATCCTAGGGGCCTCAAGGCTTGATCAACAGATTAGCCTTGCCTACATTATACATGCAGAGACCACGTAGTTCGAATAACGACTTGACTAAATTTGTAAGATGAAGATATGAACAAAATGGATTGCCAGTGTATTATGATAGACTCCTAAAGGACTCACCTAAGTGTCTCGAGGAATGATCAAATATCAACCTTGCCAATGTTCAGAGCTCAGAGATGACGTATTTAGAAAAGAAAAATCTAATTTTTGACTTTTTTACTGACTTTTTGACTTGTTTTTGGGATTTTGATGTGTTTTGAATGTTTTGGGATTTTTTGATTTTACGATGTTTTTGGTTTTTTTTTATTTTATGGTGTTTTTGGATTTTTGGATTTTAAGAGTTCAAGAATATACACAAATCCTATTCAATGCAAGACATTCCCCCAATATGATGTGATAGACTACTCCAATATAGGTAGGAAAAACTAGCCTTTGGAATGGGGCGAGTAGTACTAGGAGGATCATGACACAAACACAAAAAAAAATACAAGGTTCTTTGCCACAAAGGTGGCTTTCAGTGCTTTCACTAGAGGACAATTTTTTTCACTTTACTGTTCTTAATACTTTTTCTGATTTTCTTGGAGTTTTAAATTTTTTTTTTTTTTGGATTTTTGATTTCATACCTTGAAAGATTAGGCATCAATTTTTTTGAGATGGGAGTTGTTCATGGGATAATGTAGAGGTTCCTTTTCAGGTGTTGATAACTGATATGCCCTTGACTTCTAGCTTGCTATGATAATGAAGCGACCTAATCAATTGGGTTCAACTTTTCCCTTGCTAACTAGATTTGGTAGATTTTTTTGATTTTCTACAGGACAAGTTATCCGACCTAGAATATTTGGCTCTTGATCTTCTTGTTGTCATTTTCCTTGAGGTAGTTTTGATAGACCTTTAGATGGTTCAAGCCATCCATAAACCACTCATCCAATAACTCTAGCTCATTTAGTTATGAAGCCCAGTATTCTTCATCTATGATGTGATTTTAAATTGATATCCTCAGGGACGGGAACTCGATCTCAATGGGGAGTATGGCTTCTAATCCGTAGACTAGGGAGAATGGGGTGGAACTTTTTGGTGTGCAAATGCTTTTCTGGTAGGCGTAGAGGGTAGGATTTAACCGCAAGTGTCAGTCATGAACAACTTCATTGAATATCCTTTTTCAAATTTTTAGGAGAGTTTTGTTTGTATCGTTAGCTTGGTCATTCCCTTGGGGATAATACAGAGTGGAAAAGCGTTGTTGGATTTTGTGTTTGTAGCATAGTTCCTGAACATCTTGATTTTTGAATGGTGTCCCTTTATCTGAGATAATGGCTTGAGAGACACTATAGTGGAAAATTAGGTAGTTTAGGATGAACTTGGATATCTACTTTCCGGTTGTGTATAGGTAATAGATATGGCTTCCACCCACTTTGTGAAGTACTCAATGGTAGTAATAATAAAATTATGTCCAATGGATGAGGTGGGGGTAATTTTTCCAATGAGATCGAGCCCCCACTGCGAAAAGGGCCACAATGTGATGATGGGATGGAGCTCTTGAGCTAGAGCATGGATGAGATCTCCATGCTATTAACACTACAAGAATTTGTGTCAAAATTTTGACCAACTAAATTGTTGTGAGTGAAATATTTTCTCCTGAAATCGTGCGGCTTATACGTGGTGTATATAGTTTTGGGTAAAACCCTTTTTATTGAAAATATAAAATAAAATTATTCTCATTGAAAATTTTAATGTGACTAAATCTATATGTGAATTTTTGAGTGAAAGGGATTTGAAACCCTTTTGATCAAAATTTTCTATGTGGTTTCCTATGTGGTAGCTTAACCTCTATTTTGGAGAAAATTCATAAAAACCTCCAATTCAACTCTAGATTCTTCCAACTAGGACTTATTCTATGAAAATATAAAAATACTAATTTGTAGGGTTCAAAGTCTTCAAGCCAAACATTATTATAATATATTAGTTAGTTTTATTATGACTTTTTAAAAATTTGGTATAAGTAAGTTTTTATAATCAAACATGACAATGATTAGAAATTAAAAAATAAATATTAAAACATATTAATTTTTTTTTTTTAAATACATAATACACTGGAGGAAGCAATTCTTTCCAAAAGGGCACTATTTGATTTTTTTTAATGATAAAAAAATTACATAAAAGTTGACTTTGCATGAAAACTATAATGTTCTAATCAAGTTTCACTTTAAAATGTTATTACAAAAAAAAATATTTATCAATTTTTTTCCATGTACTAGATACTAAAATTATATATTTGGAGTTCGTTATTTGTAACATGCCATTGACCTTTTTTTTTTGTGATGTGCCATCAACCTCAATTTTTTTAAAAATTTTCCACTATTCAAATTTTTCTCTTAAATTTATAAAAGATATGTCAAACCAATTTTTAAGTTTTTGTAAAAATTACAAGTATAAACTTCATCAAGATTCTAGATTTCATTAGTTTACATCATTTTGAGGTTCAAAATATAAAGCACTTTTTTGTTGTCGAAGTTGATTTTTTTTTAATTTATTTTTGTCATTTCCTTTATAAAAGTGTCACACAAGTTTTAAATTTTACCATGTATTTTCTTTGGATCGTAAATAACAACATAGTTCCTATCAAATATTGGCAAGACAACTTTCTTGAGATTTGATGATGTAATTATGTTTTTTGATAACTATTAGCTTATTGATTAGATGATATGTTACTTTTCTAGTTTTGTAAGGTTTACTTGTTTTCACTTGACTATATAAAAAATGGATAAAGTAATTTGAAATTATTGAATTTAATGGCTATAAATATACTATATTCAATACTAAATAGAGCTATGGACCCATACAAAAATTTACAATTGTGTTGCAAAGAAACTTCCTAATAGATTTATGATTGAAAACTAGCTAGTTGTTGAATAGTAACATTACCTTTTACTAAAAGTATTTATCAACAAACTTTTAAAACTCTTCATCTTTTAAAATTAATGCCTCCAAGCATTGGTACAACTATGATAGAAGCAAATTTGCAACTGTTTTTAAAGGAAAAATATACTTTGACCAAACATCATGTGTGCAATTTTAGAAACATGTTTTTCTTCATATGTATGTCTATTTGAGATAACAAATGAAATTAAAACGGTTTAGAGACTGTGTGTGTTAGAAAATGAGTCGTGTATAAATTGAAGATGGAACAACCACCATTAGGGTCTATATCTCAATGGTAGAGCACTCTAGTAGCAAATAGAAAGTCATGGGTTCAACTCCTAACTAGTCCATAAAAAAATAACATGATATTAGAACGTCTCATCAACAAATGAGAGATCCTAATTTCAACTTCAAACTAATTCTGAGTAAATCTTGACTATATAAAAATATATTAAGATGTAAATTCTACATAAATTATTACCCTAATATCATGTAGCAAATACCCTACTCTGATTGCTCAGTAGGTTTCGAGTATGCCACAGGTGCTAGGAATAGAGAACCTTGCCAAAATTTTGTTGATGGACTTACCAGTTCTTGATTATATGATTTAAAAGATACTAATACAATTCATTGCATGCCCTACTGCACAACTGTAGAAAATTTTAAAAATCCAAAAATTAAAACAAATACTTTACCAGACTCTTCACCAATTCCAAGCAGAATGTCTCCACCCTTCTATTTCTCAATGGCCTGTCTTTTAATTTTATACCACACTACACATTTGTCACATTGAAAAGGGAATTTGTTTACCTTTTTCGTTTCAATATACTATTCATATGTACGATGGTTGTCTTGGAAACCCCACGACACTGCAAAGTGTTTCGTATACCTGCAACACCATTTACTCTCAAGTTACCCAATGCTATAAAATAGACACATTTTTTCTTGGTAGTTTTGGTGTTTCCGCAAGCTACGCATCAGTCGTTTTACCCTTTACACTAGCTCGTAAATCCCAATGCACTTCTGACAATCTGCAGTCTCTAAATTCAACCTCGACGCAAATAATCAATTTCCAATTTTCCCACCGTAAAAAACTGCAGTGGCGGGTAAGCGATGTTGAGCGATGGGTCTACGTGGACAGTAAACTTTCGCTTAGTTTCAATTGACTGAATACGTGGGAGAAATTACATTCCAACACTTTCCCTTAATTTCGAACACACATGCTTCAACATTTTCCATCCTCAAATTTTGTCTCTATAGTAGTTGCAAACAAATTTTCGGACTTACTCAAATGATACCTTCAAACTATCTTCTAGATCTATGGATCTTTCCTCAACTTTCTTTCCAACTACGACAGTCTTTTTTATTTTTTCGTTCGGAAGCTCCATGTTCCTTCACTTTTCTTTGCATGATTTCTCCTTCAACCTTGTCACTCTAACAACTATAGCTGTATCTACCTTTTACTGGTTCTTCTCTTTCAATTGCAATGATTCCTTATACTAGCTGGAACAATTATGCAACATATAATCTTTGGCTGTGGCCCATTCTTTAAACTCTGTGATCTTTGCTTTTGTGAATTCCACCTCTCAGACAACATCAATTTCTTCGTTCCTTGCACTTCCTTGACTGGCAAGCTTAAACTGCCTTTTGATGGCTACAACTTACTATGAGCTACGACTTACTATCTTTGCCTCTTTTGTTTGGCAGGATCCTCTATGATTTTTCCCTATCTGTATGTGATTTCACTTCACCTCAACTGCGGCTTACACTTCAATGATCTTCAAAATCTCTCTTCTTAAATTGCCTTCAATGCTACTTCAATGTTGAGACAGTTGTTGCAGTAATTGATCTTTTCCATTGATCCTTCGGCAAATACAATCTTGAAATCTTATGAATGAAACCTAAGAAATCCCAGTTTTCTATTGGGATGCTCTGCCACAAGCTCTGGTCTTCCTCACCAGTCCATCGTAGGTTCAGGTGTCATACACTTTCTTTCTTCAACACCTCCCTTTGAGATACACTGCTTGGTGCTTGAGGATTCTAACATTGATTGGCACTTTTCAATTGTCTTTAATAGCTTCTCTTTTTTTGAATTCGCGACCTGCTAAACAAAGATTCACCATCTCCCAATTTTGAAGTTTGAACACATATGCTTCAGCATTCACAATACTCAAATTTCTTTGTCTTTGAAAACTTGCCTTTTGAAAATTATTTTGTCAACTTTCTTGTCAACTGATCTTCTGATCTAGAAAACTCCAATTCAATTTCTTTATTTCTAGAAAGTAATCTTCTTCATGCTATTGCATTTTTCTACAAGAACTCAATTCTATCACATTGTCGATGATGACAATTGAACTTGGTGTCTTCATACACCTTCATCTTCCACTCTCCAACCAAGTCTTCAGACTCACTCAACCTAATAAAATCAAACCATCTACAACTTCTACCTCCTTGACAATTCAACACACATAATGATACAAACAGTGACTACAATCATCTTTTCACTAACAACCAACCTTTCAGTGGCCAGTTTCAACAAAAAGTGACAGTGACTTCATTTCAAACAGTACACCCACAATCTCTCAATGATCTTTCTTTGGCACTCTAAATCTTCTCAAACATACTCTCAAAATTGCAACCATTAAAACATACCATTTAAAACAACAACGCAATCTTCTTTTACCTTCTTGAATGGCTTCATCACTTCCTTACTACAAACATCTGCTTGTTGACAATTTATAACTTCCTCAGGTGAGTAAAAGAACAACTTCCCTGTAGGCTATAATTATCTCCTTGTCGACTTCATCAAATCTCAATTTCCATTGCAGCGGCCTTCTCCTAGCTGTGATTTACTTTTCCACAAGTAGTGGATATTTTGACTTCTTCATCTTCTTCAGATCTGTGCTCGTCCTCCTTATAATAGGTGAGCTAAAAACCCCTTGATGGCTGTGATCAGCGGCTTATTTTGCAGACAACCTATTTTTCTTGATCTTTACTGGAGACTTAAAAAATGACTTAATTGTAGATCTCACCTTTTCTTCTTCAGCAATGCTCATCTATTGGTAAGGGTTGTGATCAGTCTTTCACGGGCTTAATGAGATTGACAACGATTTCCTTTTATTTTTGAATGACGACCACTTCCCAATGGTGGCTTAACCCTCAAATCTTTTTGTATCTACCTTCGTTTCAGATTAGAAGACATTTTGGGCACAAATTCTTCCAATTTACGGGCTGCTGGTGTGGCTTGCCTTGGTACACTTATACTACCAAATCCAATTTCCCCTTTTTCTCAGTAGATTTCAGGATTTGGAACGAGCAAATCAGACTTTCTTCGCATATTCGTGGGGGACAGAGCTTATCTTCTTTCAAACAGCTCAAAAATCTAAGAGAACAAACTTTAGCTTAGTTTCAAAAATCACAAAAAAAGAGTCAAAATGTGTCATCAATTGATAGTGGGTCACTTTGGTACGCTGATGTGCCATTACATGATTGGTCAGTTTGTGTACTTTATAAATTTAAGTCTTTTGCAGTTGGGTATTAAGTGTAAATTTATTAATTCTATTATTACACAAAACTAGGTCTAGGATGTCATATTCTATACCCACCATATGTCCCTGCGTATGATTGACTCCTCTCCCTTAATTGCATAAGCATCAATATATATGTAAAATCAAATTTGGGATTTGGAAAAATGTCTTAATAAGTTAAGTATTTCGTGGTTGCAAGGGTTCCTTCTCTTTTTCAGAGAGTAGTTAAAAAGGCAAGCTTGTTCATTTCAATTTCATCTTATTTTAATTGCTATAAATAAGTTTATTGGCTTTTATATTTTTTATTACATTATATTGACATAAATAAACATTGAGAATGACATCAAACTATAACATGAGAAAGGATAGGTAGAAAGATGTCAAATTTTAAAGTTAAATTTTAATTGAACATACAAGTGATTAAATTATTAAGTAATAAAAGGTACGACATGGTCATTAAAATCGTGTTGTATTAAAGTGTTAGTTAAGTTTTAATTCTAATAGGAGATAGAAAAGTGTTTCGTGATAAAAAATTTCATTGTCTAACAGCTAGTCAATTAGGAGCCCTTTTAATGAGGCTATGATAAAGATAAAAGGCCGTTGAAACGAAGCCAGCTAACTCCTAGACAAAACGCACCTATGTACATAAAAACCGCATGAAATCATACATAGAAACATCACGTGACATATGATGTCTTTGGATAAAAATCTGAGAGACAAACTAAGGGGGTTTTCAGAGAAAGAGTAAGCTTGTAACATTGATAGAGCATTATAAAAAACACAGTTAATATTAGAAACAACATACATATTTATATTATTTCCTTATGAAAAATAGAGAGCTGCCAGTGCTCTTTATGCCCATACATTCTTCTACTCAAAATAGAGTATTACATCCTTCATTTTACAAAACAGAGTCTTTTTGCTCAGCTATAGGGGAAGCTTCCAGAATACGCTAAGAGAAGTGTCTAGATGCATCGGAGAAGGAGATAGAAGAAGGTAGATAGAAGCGGGAGGAATGATGGAGTAAATGCGGTAGATATGGTAGATATGCAACGGTGGCAGGGAAGATTAAAATGTGTACAGCAAAAAGTCCACGTCACCAACACTCCCCCTTAATCTTCACTGCCATGTATGTCTACAATACCAAGCTTCTCGGAGATGCTCAAAAACATTCTTTGAAAGTGGCTTTGTAAAGATATCTGCCAGTTGTTCTTCGGACCTGCAAAACTGAAGATGTATGTCACCATTGTTCACCAATTCACGAATAAAATGATACCTTGTATCAATATGCTTGCTCCGTTTATGAAAAACATGATTTTTAGATAAAGCAATTGCTGAATTATTATCACAAAAAATTTCTGATGGTTCTTCTTGTGGATGCCTCAAATCTGAAAGCACCCTTCTCATCCATACTGCCTGGCAAGCTGCTGATGTGGCTGCAACATATTCTGCTTCAGCTGATGAGAGTGTCACAATTGGTTGTTTTTTTGATGCCCAAGAGATAGCTCCCGATCCTAGATAAAAGATATAGCCCGAGGTGCTTTTTCTGTCATCCATGCTACCTCCCCAATCACTATCTGTATATCCGATCAATTTGTAGTCATCTGAAGATGTATACAAAATCCCAAAGCTCTTTGTTCCAGCGATATATCTTAAAATTCTTTTTCCAGCTTTCCAATGTGATTCTTTTGGTGTGTCCATGAATCTAGAAATAAGACTCACCCCATACATGATATCCGGTCTTGTGGCGGTTAGATACATGAGGCTGCCAACTAATCTTTTGAATAAAGTTGCATCAACACTAGGACTTTTGTCATCCTTGCTAAGTTTTAAACCCAATGCAACAGGTGTAGGAATTGGATTTACATTTGTCATCTTAAATCTCTTCAACAAATCATTAGCATACTTGCTTTGACAAATAAAAATGCCTTGGTCATTTTGACTTACCTCTATACCAAGAAAATATCTCATGAGCCCCAAATCAGTCATATCAAATTCTCTTTCCATGGCTGCCTTGAATGAGTTAGTTGACATGTTACCTGTGAATATCAAATCATCTACATACAAGCACACTATCAAGATTTCTCCTTCATCATTCACTTTGACATACAAAGTTGGTTCATTGCCACACTTGTTGAACCCATTGTTCAAAAAATAAGAATCTATCCTGCTGTACCAAGCTCTAGGAGCTTGTTTCAAACCATATAGTGCCTTTTTCAGTTTGTATACTTTATGTTCTTCTCCCAAAACTTCATAACCTAGGTGGTTGTTTTATATACACTTCTTCTTCTAAAATGCCATTCAAAAATGCTGATTTAACATCCATTTGGTAAACCTTCCAATTGTTTTGAGCTGCTATAGATAAGACCATTCTAATGGTATCCAATCTTGCCACGGGTGCAAATGTTTCATTGTAGTCTATGCCCGGTTGTTGTGTGAAGCCTTTAGCTACAAGTCTTGCCTTGTGTTTCTCTACTTTTCCATCAGCGTTATACTTTGTCTTGTAAATCCACTTAACTCCAATCACATCCTTGCCTTTAGGAAGCTCTACAAGATCCCAAGTTTGATTTTTTTCAATTGATTGAATCTCATCATCCATGGCTGCAATCCAATTGTCATCCTTAATTGCATCTTCAAAATAAATTGGATCAGCTTGTATTAAGAATGCAAAATTAGAGCATAAATCATCATTTTCAGCCTCTTGTATTTCATCATATATCTCCCTTAGACTTCGTGTCTTCTTTGAAGTGTTTATAGATCTTGATCTTAGTGATGCAAGTGTTGGATTAGAGGACTCACTGCTGTTATTACTTGCTGGAGTAATTGGATTTGGAGTGGTAGGTGCCCTAGAAGGTGTTGTAGGAACATTTGCTTGTGTAGTAGGCAGAACTTGAGTTTCATTTTCTTCATTTTCTTGTGGAACACTAGCTGCAACTGTAGTTGTTTTGTCTATGCTGCCATCCCATGCTTCTTCTTCAACAAACTCAACATCATGACTTATTATCAGCTTCTTTGTGATAGGATTGTATAGCTTGTATGCCTTGGATTGTTCACTATATCCCACAAATATACACTTCTCTCCTCTATCATCTAACTTCTTTCTCAACTCTTGAGGTATCAAGGAGTATGCTACACAACCAAAGACTCTCAAATGTGCTATGTTATGCTTCCTTTTGCTCCAAGCTTCTTCTGGTGTTTTATTTATCACTGCTTTCGTTGGGCATCTATTCAATATGTATACCGAACATGCAACCGCTTCAGCCCAATATTCATTTGGTAGATGTTTTGCTTTTATCATACTTCGTGCCATTTCCATGATTGTCCTATTCTTTCTCTCGGCTGCTCCATTTTGTTGAGGAGTATACCTTGCTGTAAATTGTTTCTTTATGCCATTTTCTTTGCAAAAATTCTGAAAATCATTTGATATGTACTCTCCACCTTGATCGGTTCTCAATGTTTTGATATAGTATCCACTTTCTTTCTCAACTTTTGCTTTGAACTCCTTAAAAACAACAAATGCATCTGATTTATATTTCAAGAAATAAACCCAAACTTTTCTGCTGAAATCATCAATAAATGTCAAGAAATAAAGCTTTCCACTTATGGATGGTGTTTGCATAGGTCCACAAAGGTCTGAATGCACTATTTCAAGTGGATGATTTTCTCTATAAGACTCTCCAACTGGAAATGCTTTCCTATGTTGCTTTGCCAATATGCAGCTCTCACATGTTGTCTTAAGTGGCTCTATTGGTGGCAGTCCATATACCATTCTTTTCTTGTGTAACAGCTGTAATCCTTTGAAGTTTAAATGCCCAAGTCTTAAATGCCATAGCCAAGATTCATTTTTATATGAAGCTTTGAAAGCTAACTCAGCAACCTTTTGCAATCCTTGTGGCTCTAAGAATAGTTCACTTTGGATTCTAAGAGGAAACATCCTATTTTTTGTCATCTCAACTTTTGCAATCAGCCTATTGCTTGGTTTCTTATCTAAAATCACACATTCACCATTTTCAAAGTATATCCTATATCCTTTTTGCACAAGTTGCCCAATGCTTATGAGATTGTGTTGCAATCCAGGAACATAGTATACATCAGAAATATGTTTCTCCTCACCTTGCTTAGTTTTTATGTTAATTGACCCTTTGCCCATGACTGAAACTCGTTGATCATTTCCCAATTTCACTTCTGATTTTATCGAATCATCTATTGTTGCAAACATCTCCTTACTCCCACTCATATGATTACTACAACCGCTATCTAAAAACCATACTTCATTGGAGCTCTCTTGTGCTACATTGCATGTTATCAATATGGTGTTTTCTTCACTAGTGTTGGGCTTGTTTTCATTTGTAAAATGTGCCTTTTGCTTATTCATGTCATATTGCCTTTTTCTACATTCTGATGCAAAATGCCCAAATTTATTGCAATAATGACATTGGATGTTGGATTTATCATACCTTTCTCCTTGATGATGGCTATAAGAATGGCTACTCCCCCTTCCTCTTGTTGGTGTAGAATGGGTATGTGGGCTTGATGCTGGTCTTCTGCTCTCAAATTGTGTATTTTCTCTTCCTCCTCTTGGTGTAAAACGTCCTCTGCCTCTGCTGTAATTTGATCTCCCTCTTGTTCTACCAAATGATAGCTGAGTCCTGAATGCATTTTCCAATGATGATGACCCTGATCGATTTAATCTTTGCTCATGTACTAAGAGTGATCCCATTAATTCATCTACTGATAGCTGAGTAAGATCTTTGGCCTCCAAAATGGCTATTACAACTGGATCAAACTTTGTAGATAGACTTCTAAGTAATTTTTCCACAATCTTTTGATCTTCAATGGTGTCTCCATAGGATCTCATTTGATTTACTATTGCCATTGCATGAGTGAAGAATGAATCTATTGAGTCTGAATCTTTCATCTGCAGATTTTCAAAATCCCTTCTAAGAATTTGTAATTTTGCTATTTTCACCTTGTCTATGCCTTGGTAAGCTGTTTGCAAACTTTCCCATGCCTGTTTTGATCTTGTAGCAGCTGAAACTTTTGGAAAGAGTGATTCCTCCATTGCCTGCTGAATGATAAACAATGCCTTAGCATCCTTCTTCTTGTTTTCTTTCAACAAATCTTTTTCAGCTTGTGTAAGAGCCTGATAAGCTTGCTGGTCTGCTGGTTCAGGAAACCCATTTTCAACCAAGTCCCAAACATCCTGGGAGCAAAACAGGGTTTTCATTTTTATGCTCCAATATTCATAATTTTTTCCATTGAAGATTGGAATCTGTGGTTGTGCAATGCTTCCACTTGTTCCTGCCATAATTTTTTAAACACCTTGCCTCCTCTGTTTTCTTTTCAAATCTCTTCAATCTTGCAAACCCTTGCTATATGTGTGATGGCTGCAACCTTCAATATATATGATTTTTGGAATCTGCCAATAGCTACAATCTGTCTAACAGCTTCAACAAGACTACTGTTTTAATCTCTGTTAACATCTACATTCAAGGGCCATCTACAAACAACGGGGATCTACACTCTTTTCTGGGTGGTACATTCACTTCTGCAAGTCTTCTTTGACTCAATCTTCAACTTCGCTGTTTACAATCTCCTTTCCCACTTCAATCCATCCAAGCTTTGCTCTGTCAGTAGCTCTGATACCACTTTGCTGGATAAAAATACAGAGACAAACTAAACAGGGTTTTCAACTGAGAAAGAGTAAACGCAGCATTCAGCATAGAGCATTATAAAAAACACAGTTAATATTAGAAACAACATACAGATTTATATTATTTCCTTATGAAAAATAGAGAGCTGCCAGTGCTCTTTATGCCCATACATTCTTCTACTCAAAACAGAGTATTACATCCTTCATTTTACAAAACAGAGTCTTTTTGCTCAGCTACAGGGGAAGCTTCCAGAATACGCTAAGAGAAGTGTCTAGATGCATCGGAGAAGGAGATAGAAGAAGGTAGATAGAAGCGGGAGGAATGATGGAGTAAATGCGGTAGATATGGTAGATATGCAACGGTGGCAGGGAAGATTAAAATGTGTACAGCAAAAAGTCCACGTCACCAACAATAGTGTAGTGTGGGACCAACGCAAATTGCTGACGGGACGCAAGCAGAAGTCACAGAGGTAAACGGACGTTGTTTGTGCAAACAGAAATGGACTGATGACGGATGTTTCAAAAGTTTTAAAAAGAAGCGGGAGTTTTTCAAAGGCCACCCCCGCGCCAGCTCCATCTATTCCATCGACAATTCCGTACCAACTATCAGATTGTTCAATCCTTTCTTTTGAAAACTAGAGGGAAAATTTGATCTTAATTTTCTTGCGCATCATCTTCCCGAGGAAGTGAGGTGAAGGTCAGTTATCTTCAGATACCTCGTTTCAAGGTATGTACCAGTGTTCATGCAACTGAGATTCTTCCTTTCGACGACATCGTTAAGTCTGTGAACGATCGTTTCTTCCTTGCCAGGTGATAAGGTGGAACTAAACATTTCAAGAGAGGTAAGTTGGGTACTCGTACAGATTTCAATGCCTCTCATACAACATCATGAAAGGCTCTCAGAGGTGAGTCCTGACGCCTCTACGAGGATCACTGATCATGGCAGAAAGGAAATGTGCTCCCCTAATTCTGAGAAGATATGAATAATTAGTCATTACTCGGATAAGTATTGCAAGAGGGTAGGCTTTGTGCCCATCAATCGATACTCTTCTAATCTGGTGTATCAATCAGATTCAAATCTTGTAACAAAAAGTCGAGCTTTCCAACGCTTAAAGCTGCTCATGGTTAAATTCAAGGAAGAAGGTGAATGAAATCTGTTGCACAATTAAGGAACATACATCAGACATTATTCGGTCGAGATCCTACTAAGCGTAGAATTGATTGGGGATACACTTAAGGTGGATGAAAACTCGTCAAATGCTTTATGGAACTGTAAACAGATGAATGCTTAAAGCAAAAGAAATAATTAAAGTTGGGAAAAGTGAATCAGATGACAAGAATTCTTATGATGGCATTGTACTTGAAAATAGTTTGCAACTTTTCGCAATGAGGGGAGAGATCCCACATTACCAAGTCTTTGAATGTAACCAGACTGTATTACATAAGAGCTGGTATCAGCATGTCCTTCCTACCCATATTGCTTGTTTCATTTTGGGATCATTGTTGAGACAACAATCTTATCAAAGTCCACTCTCAGCTATTTTTCCTAGGCAATCAAAGTTCATAACAAGTAAATTTCACTCCAGTTCAATGTAAGGCATTCTGAGTAATGAAACTAATAGTAACGATGAATATACAACAATCATCAAACTAAAATATAAAACTTTGCATCTTATGACTTCCCAGACGCTTGAAATATGCTTTGGAAAACACTTCAAACCTTTCAGCAATTGCAGAACTGTGTTACCTTTTGGGGAATAGTATAACCATTTCATTTGAATAAATGCTCCATTATTTAAAAAGTGATTATAGAACATTCAAACCAGCTACAACCTAGAACATTGTTTTTAATTATCTATTTACAAATTGAAGCCTTAAACAGTTTCAAAGTTAGAAACAATGTACAAAAGGAAATTTGAGTTATTATGTAATCATATTGATAAAAACAAGTTACAAATCCAAAGCCTGAAAGTACAAAAATAATGTAGAAAAGACTATTTGAGTTAATATTTCATTATATTGAAAATATTATCAAAAAGTTCATAGTTTTATATATATATATATATATGTATGCATATGTACATGTATATATAATGTCCATAACATTTGCTATTTTGTTGTGTTGCAACCATTCACAATAAATGGAAGCCATAAATGAAAAAATATAGCCTAAGGTGGACATCAATAGGCATACATATGTATATGTGTATATACATTCCTACCATCTTGGTTAGAATTTTTATTAGCCTCCACGTTTTAGAGACTTTTAGCGGTTGGGGGGAAATTGGCGGATGGGTGATAGCTTTGGTTGGAATTTTTGTCATCCTCGTAGTTTTTTACCCTTCCAATGGCTATGGAAAAGGTGGCAGAGGCGGTAGTTGGGTGCCTTGGGAGTAGGATGGTATATTTCTCACCATGTGGATAGAGAAGTCCACCAAAATTAAATGCTAGGTTGGATCAACATCAATTGTTGTATGCTTTGTGTGTACTGGTGATGCTTGTAATGTCACCTATTGTTTAATGCCTCAGGGAACAGAACAAATGTTTGGGAAATTTTCAATGAGGCATTGTTTGGTGTCATTCTATTGCTATACCTACTATAAGAGCTGTGAGTGAGGAGGGTAAGCTTCTGTGAGGGTGCAAGCTCAATCAAGCTTTGTGCAATTTCTACAGAGCTTCTATGTTGAATGATGTTCTCTATATTGTTAGTCGTTAGTTTGATTGTGTGTACTTTGGTCAAAATTCCTATGAGCCTTCCCTATTTTTTGAGCTTTCCGACAGGCATGGCAAAGGTGGCAGATGGCCTTTTGTTTAAACAAACTTTGGCCAAAATTCCCTTCAGCCTCCTAGTTTTTATCCTTGTGGTGGTCATGGGAAGGGTGTCAGAGGTAATTTTTGGCTGCCTTGGGGGTAGGGTGGTATGTTTCCCACTGTGTTGATAGAGAAGGCAACCAAAATTAAACATTGGCTTGCATCAACATTGATTATTGTATGCTTTCCATGTCCTAGCAATGGTTGTGATAGCACTTGCGATTTATTTACTTGTGGCTTCCATTTAGTGGTGATGGTTTCCACATGGCCAAACAGTTAATCTTGTGTAGCTTATGTTGTTTTCCATAAGGCATTGTCACTGTCCCTTGTCTAGCACTAGCTAGGTTGCTTCGTTTTCATTTGTACAACCTTGGAAAAAGTATTTGAATTGTCTATTTAATAGCTTCAAAATGGTGTTGAACACATGTATGTGGTAGCTAGTTTTCTTTAGTATGTTTAATACAAAACCTATTGTTATAAGAATTATTTTTCAAGAATGAAAGAAATAACAAATTTGTTTTGAAATAAATAACTATCTTCTCAAAACAATAAATTTGAATGTTTTGTTTCCATTTTTAAATAATGTCTTGTTTAATATATAATTCTTATTAAAATAAGTTGCAATCATGCTTCATATGGTGCTTTATTAGGATAACAAGGTGATGAGAGGGAAATATTTTCCCATCAGACCTTAGAATAAACATCTTAAGAGTCAATCAAGAGGACACGTGATAGTAAGATATATATATGTATATGTACACATGTAAATATCTATTTATGTAGAGACTGCTATATCTAAATAGATGTTTATACCATATTTTTTGCCTCACTATGCAATTGCCTTGCTCAAAATTATAAAGAGAGCAAACATCTATACTGAATTTTCCCTCATTTTCTTGAATGAAAAGGCTATAAATTCAAATATTTTGTTACCTATAATATATTGTGTAGTCTGAACAAAGGAATTATTATAGGAAACAAAAGTTTTGAATTCATAGCCTTCTCTACCAGTCAATTGGGGGAAAATGTTGTGTGGATGTTTTCTCTCTTGAATGTTGGATGGTGTCAAAATTAGTTGTTGCATGGTTTGCATGTGCTTACGATGGTTGTGATAACAACTATCGTGAATCCAATTGTATATAAAGTGTGAGATAAAACTTGGGTCTTGCTTTTTATTGTACTTTATGTAGGCACTAATATGCATATAAATGTTGTTTGCATAATATTTTGCACACCAACATAAAAATACAATACACCGCCATGCATTGGATGCATATCCAAGAATTTGTTGTTTGGAAATTAAAAAAAGTGATATATATATATATGTATGTATGTATATATGTATATATATGTATGTATATATGTATATATGTATGTATATATACATGTATATATCTTGGTCACTTTTTAAATCAATATTGTTTGATTTACAACTTTTGTTTGGTGGTAATGGTTGCACATATATATGCATTGTTGATTGCACAAAGCACAAAAAAATTGTGACTAGAAAACCAATGGATAAACATAACATAGGCTAGCGAATAACGTACCACAAAATAAAATTAGATTATGTTAAGAATTTTATTCCATTGCAAACATGGCCAAAAAATGGAGGTCATAGAAAGAAGCCCAGAAAAAAAGCACATTGACAAACCCATGCAAACCATTGGATTTTTCTCCAAAAAAAGGATTGGAAAAAAATTATCACAAGTGACACTTTCCTTTCTCTTTTGCAAACATCGTCACCTGCAAAAAAAAAATAACCTCTAACCACTTATATAGAAGTGTCTATTATAAAGATATATCCATAGGTGGTCTTCAAACAATAAAATACTATGTGCAACATCTAATGCCAATGACACACAAACCTACATATAGGAAATATAAAGTTAGACAAAACATAATTTGGCCTGCTCTCCACCCTATCATATTGGGTCATTGAGCATGATGGGCTCCCACCAAACCCCTGAGCAAGAACATACATTTTTCACCAATCTAATCAATGGTCAAATCAATCTTTCTTATGACACTTACTATACAGTCTATCATTCTAACAACTCCTTTTTTGCGGCTCAAAAAGTAATAACTATGAAGGTGTATTTAATGCATGCTTTCCCTTCTTGCTTACAACAACCTTGAACAATAGGCTAAACCTAGAGAATGACACCCAAAAATATGTTATCAAAAATTGAAACAATATATCCTTTTTCTGAGCATGACCCTTTGAGAAACAAACCAATATAGCCATAGGGAAATGCCCTTTCAAAAATTAAGTAGGCATTTTCTATCTTCGTGACTACTTGAAAAGGCAACTACTACTTATAGCCATTGCCACTACACAGAAACCGTACAAAAAACTAATGTTGATGCCATTTCATTGGCCTTCTCTATTGATGCAACAAATGCTTTTAATTTAAAAATCAAAACATAATCCACCACATTCCTTTCTTGGCCACACTATATGGAGACCAAAAATGACACAATATAGCCTAGTGTAGACAACGATAGTGAACAATGTGTTGTGCAAAACAATATCAACTGTATAACATTTACTATTTTATTGCATTGCATCCATTTCCACAAAATGAAGGCCATAAATGAAACAATATTCATATGAACTATTAGCCATATCGTCAATCCTGTACAACACTAGAAAACACAGTAATAAACCCATGCAAAACTAGCACTGCAAAAGTTGATCCATGAATCAAAGAATATTGGTTTCAATAAACTATATAGTGTTTCCTAATAGAACCTTACCAAAAGGGAAAAAATATACCCTAAGACAAAGAATGACAATCAACACTAACTTACAAAAAACTACCAACCTGTATAACATCAACTATTTCATTGCATTGCAACCATGGCCACAAAAAATATTACTTGCAATAGCGACCAAAATGGAACACCAAAAAAACACAAAAAGCTTACAATGTAGTTTGAAAATATATATATATATGCTTGTGGCCAGTTATATTGTATGGTTTTGCAGGAATGCCTTATTGAAAATTGTGCAAACATTTGCTATGTTTTTGAAGGATTTAAGGGCAAGTGTTCATTGAAACCATCGGTGCTAGATGCAAAGAATATAACAATTAATGGCCATGCCATTTTGTTTGCCTTCTTTATTGGCATGTTGAACACTTTTTATTTCAAGATCAAAGAACAACACACGCTTGGTTTTGGATGGGTTTGTTCTTGTGAATTTTTGTGTTGTTCAGGTGTTTGCATGTGATGTAGTTCTTCATTATACTTTTCTTGTGCGCACATATAGTATGTATATAGAATTAGATGTAGACAACATTCAAATATACTTGGGTTTATAGTAAGCATAAGAAGAATCAATCTTCCTACATACAATGTGTTGAAAAGCTCTAAGAGGTTACTCAAGGAAGAATTTCTATAGAGATGGTTGCATGAATGTTTGGTATAGCAACAAAAATATGGTTTGCAATTCCAACAATGCTTCAGTTAGTTTCACTATTGTTTGTAGCTGCTATGACATACATCCAAATCTACACATGCCATTGTTCATCAGTTTTATACTTGCAACCATTCGCACCACATGTCAAGCAACAATGCTCTATGGAAATTGACACAAACTCTATATCACTACATTGCCATATCTACTTTTTTGTGTTTAAATATATATGTGCATAATATTACTACAACTGTAGTGAGGGAATACAATTATTACATGATGCTAAAAAACACATAATAGGTTACAACCATCTTCACAAAAAATCCACAATAGATAATTGGAGTTCTATGTTCAGCCTTGTTGAAAATTGTAAAGAAATTTGCTATGTTTTATGAGGATTTTAATGGAAGATGTTACTTATAATGTCGATAACATTGACTATTTTGTTGTGTTGTAACCATTGATGGTAAATAGAAGCCACAAATGAAACAATATAGCCTAAGGTGGACATCAACAGGAAACAATACCTTATACAAAACATCATGAACTCCATAACATTAACTATATATATATATATATATATATATATATATATATATATATATATATATATATATATGCATATATTTCATTGCATTGCAACCATCACCGCAAAAGCATTCCTTAAACAAGGGGATGGGTTTATATGAATGTTTTCTACATCTTACTTTGCACACATACATATGTGCACAAAGGAAAAGAACAATCAAACATAGCAAAAGAAACCCATACTTTATTTTTTGTCTCTCGTACTTTAGCTTTTCCAAATCTCTCCTCTCCCTCCTTTGTACAAGTCTACCTCTTCCTGCTTTCTTTCTCTTTGCTTCTTTCTTTCTTCATGTATACAACAAATGCACAATAAATTATCATTTCCAACACTTTTGTAATGCTTTTCCAACTATCACCCAATGTAGCAAAATGCAAAATGCAAGAAACAAACTACTATTATGTTCACAATAGCTTTGCATGGCATGATCAAATTTGCACACTTATACAAGCCTACTCCCCTTGCTTGCACTTTCAATGGTTGGTAAAGCCACAAAATGACAATCAACAATGATTGGTTGAAAATTGTACATAATTTGATCTCACTGATGGTCAAAGTGTTTCACTTGCTTACGGGAATGTATGTAACTAATGGTGGATGAAAAGAACATTGATATATACTAATCCATAACTTTATTTTGTTGGGACATCTTGGAATCATAAGATATGTTTTCCACTATAGTAAAGTTATGTTTTTTACTATAGTAAAGTTATGTTTTTTGCATCTAATATCATGTATCTGGATTTCTTTGAATAGTTGAAATGAAATCAGTTGCTATGATAGTGAAGAATGCCTTATGGATAACAATGCAAACTGTATAATATTAACTATTTTATTATGCATTGGAAATGAGGGAATATAGCCAAAGCTAGAGAACAACAATTAGATTGAATTGTGGAAAACACCACATACTATTTTAATAGATTGCAACCATTTACACATAACAAAAGCCATAAATAAGACAATATTAAATTTTGCTGTGTGTAGATTTGTATGTATATCAAAGTAGATGTGAGCAATGTACATACATGCTCTTCACAATGTTTATTATTTTCTGAAAATAGTTATTTTTCTAAAACTTGAAATGGCATACTTCAAATGATATACTTTATATTAACTATTATATACAACATTGAAGCCTTTTTCCTAATTATTTCTTTTCCTTCATATTCTTGGTGTCTCTAGGGAGAAAAAGGAGGGATTTTAAAATTAAAATAGTGAACTTGGAATAACAAATTGTATGTTAATTATTGTTTGAATCATTGAAGCCCTTAATTTTATTAGTCATTTCATGTCATATTATAAATACCTGTGAAAGAAAATTGAGTGCCCATGTTGTGCTTTGAATTCATAGACCTTGTAGTCTGCCATTAGCATTGCAACTGCAAGTTTTTAAAAGAAAAAACACAACAATGTCGGTGGCCTCTAGCTCTACCAAGGCGGGCAAACAATCCTCGAGCACCAGTCTTGTAAGTCTATTTCTTGTTTGGTTTTTTGTTGGTGCTAATTATATTGGAACTTTCTCAAGTGTACCAAACAAACCGAGAATATGCTTCATTTGAATTAACAATTTCTATGATATATTTTCTAACTTATTTATATTTGAACTCTTTGTGTTTGCTTTCCTTTTCAATTTATTGGCCATTAGGGAGAAAATTATGTGTTAGACGGGAAAATGTCACAGTTTCCAAATGTGTTAATATTTCTATTTGCTTTTAGAGTTGAGTCATAGTCATAAATCTCTCATTGGTGCCACTATGCTGAGTTTAATTGCCTTGTACGCTGCAAATGTGAATTTAGAATTAAAAAGACATGTGATATGATCTATAGATGTTGGAGATGTTGTCCCATCTTCAATCTTCCAGCTAATGTCTTTCCAAAAAATAGGAGGTGATCAAATCTTGGTTGACTAGTACAAATTTCTCCTCTCTGATGGAACCCACATGTAGATAGGAACTTTTCTTGAAACATATAATGACCTTTTGCTTATAGGGGAATTGAAAATAGGTTTAATTTTGTGCTTGACAAACTATTTGTGTAGAAAGTTGTAGGAATCAAGGTTAGATATAGTTCTGCCTTGCTTGTACTTGTAGTTTTTTGCTTCCTTGTTTGTGGGGAATCCCTTTTAAAGTATTTAATGTTCATTTCATTATAGGAAAATTGTAATACTATCCCTAGATGTCAAAATGATAGATTGCTAGCTAATTGGAAAACCTAGATATTTGTTTAGAGATCAAGAAGAACAAATAGTTTGTTGTGACTTGCTCTCCCCATCCAAACGAGCCTCAACCTTTGGATTTAATACATCCCCAAGGCAGCAAGATGCTCCTGCGAATATCAGCCTTTTTAAAGGGTTGAATGTTTACCAAACCAAATGGATGATAAAAGGTCAGGTAACAACAAAGGGGGATATGCACTATTACAACAGACAGGGGCACGAGGTCCAGGTATTCAGCTTTGATATAATTAACAACGAGGGAACAAAAATATGGATTACATGCTTTAATGAAATAGCAGAGTTGCATTATGATAGGGTTGATGTGGGTCATACTTATTATATGTCAAAGAGATCAGTGAGACAGGTAGATAGGAAATTTAATAAGTTAAATAACCAAATGGAAATCATTTTGGATCAAAAATAAATGTTAAAATGCTATGATGATGAGGCCTTTGTGCCAGAGAAAGTATTTAAATTCACTTAATTAAATGAAATTGCAAATTGCACTAATAATAGTTTGATTAAGGTTATTGGCATTGTGGTGCATGTAGGAATGGTATCGCCTATACAAAGGAAGGATCGGTTTCAAACAATTTAGAGGACTATTAAACTTAATGATTTTTCATCCTTTTCAATTGATGTTAATTTGTGGGGCTCAAATTGGGAAGAAAAGGGTGACTAGTTTGAGAGGTTGTACACCCCTAGTTTAGCTCTCATCCTTGCTATAAAAAATGCGCATGTTGGGTACTTCAATGGAGAAATTCTAAACACAGCTGCAAGGACTCTTCTATATATAAATCCTGACATACCAGAAGCATAGCCATTGATCCAATGAGGCATATTGATCCACCTACTATTGAGTCCCCTCGGACATTGCCTCGAAAGGTTGCTTTGGGAAATGGGAGAGTCACTATTGCATATATGTTGGATCACTACCTTAGCTTTCTAGAAACTTTGCAAGCTACTCTTAAGGAAATAGTAAAATATATAAAAACTAATGCATTCTATTATGCTACATGTCCATTGGAGATGAATGGTAGGAAATGCAAGAAAAAGTGTGAACAATATGAGCAAAATACACAGTTCTACCCTAAATACCAAACAACAATAGTTGACTATGACTTTCGATATTTATTGTAGCTAAAGATGGAAGACCACATAGGCGAGCTTTGGGAAACTACTTTTGATGAGGCTGCAACAAGCCTATTGGAAATGTTGGCAAAACAACTTTACATGTTGTAATATGAATCTACCACTGCAATAACTATTGAGTCTATTATTAATTTTGTCACCTACACCTCATTTCTTTTCACTATTCTAATTAAAATTCAAACTTATAATTTAGAAATAAGACTCAAAACAAAAATAGTGAAAGTTGCAAGGGTTAACTTTGAAGTTGAGTGCAAGCTGTTACTATTAGATTTGTCTACTATTTCCCCTACCCTACAAGAGTTTCCAAAGATAGTTGTCATACTCCCTTGAACACCAAAACAACCATACCTAATTGTGACTTTGCATATTTCTTATAGTTCATGTTGATTGGAAATTTACTTCATTTTGATCCTTCCCACTGCTTGTCACATCATAAAGACCTTTCCTTTCTATTGCTATTGCTTTGTTGTTCATTTGACTGGTTGTATATTAAGACAATGAAGTATAACTTATAATGTTTAAAATAAAAAGATACACTTGTTTTCTTTTCTATTATTCATGTTCTTATAATTTCGTTCCATTTTAAGTGTATATTTATGATTTAATTTTATGCTATTTATTTATATAGAGTTGTTGTCCTTTTTAAGAGATGTATCAGTGTCTATAGCTATTCATGTATCTACTTGTGGACATAGTTGTATGTATGTGTACATTTACGTATGTATATAGATAAATATACATGCATGCAATTGAAATTTCCAAGTGCATAAAACTTTCTGGTATAGATGTGTGTAGATATATGTGCGTGTAATGGATATCTATGTGTATATGCATGCACAATTCAATATTTATAGGTATCTGTGAGCTGTTTTAAGAGAATTTTGTTCTCATCTTGTTTTCAATGTTATCAGTGCATATAATATCTTGATAGAGTTTTGTCTAGATGTATGTGTCTATGATGTATTTTTCTATGTAAGTATCTATGTCTAGGTATCCATCTAATGCTTACCAAGTGTTCTTGCTACTACTTTGCGATCTCTAATGATAGTGCCATGCTAGATATGGATGCCATATGGTTCTTGGCTATAATTTTTTGTTGGTGCAATTAAATGTGGTGTACCTTGTCCTAGGTCATTATTACACCTTAGTTAAGTTTACTTAGGGACCACATAGAAGTTAGTTGGAGAATTTCCACTTTTGGTGGACTTGACATGTCATTACTTTATCATTTCCATCTTTTGTGGACACATCATGTGATTATCTCTCCACCTTTTGTGGTGATTATCACATTATCACTTTTCCACTTTAGGTGGAGTGATAGAATTTTATAGTTATCTCATTTCATAAGATTACGACACTTATCATAATCTTATGCCCTTCTATGTACTCACCTTGGCTAAATAACCAAGGGGTATCCTATGTACTTTTGTACTACTCATCATATTTGCATTATTGGAAGAATACAGTTTATTCTTGTCATCTTGTTTCTATCTCTCTTATGCTTGTGCTTTTTATTAGGCCTCTAGATCTTGGGTGGCTACCTTCATAGCCAATTCTTACATGTTTGTTATGTATGTTGTGCAGCTCAATCCACAACCCAACATTGAACAATACCTTATTGAAAATACTATAAACTGCTTAATTAGTTTGGTGAGTTTTAAATGTAAAGTATTATTGCAACCATTGCCAATATTTGTAGCACATACATGAGACAATTTTCCCATGGAAAGATGTGAAAAGTGATGCATGTTTCCTCTACCCAGGAAACATATAGATATATGTTCATTTAAACTTATCTATATTTCTTTCACATGTTTTCAAAACTTTGGTTGTGCATTTGTGTATATGTTATTTGTAGAAATAGTCATCACTATGGTGGTACAAAATTTTTATAGCACCTAAAGCTATGGAAAATAGTCAACAATGCCCTATGGAAAGTAGCATAAAATGTTCAATTGCTTTGGTAAATTTAGAAATATAAATATTATTGTACCCTTTTCCAGTCTATGGAACATATATATGAAACAATGTTGCTATTGGTCTATTTGTATTGCTATGCGATGATCACCCCTATATGGAAATGATAAATGGAATAGTCTTTATTTCTTTGAAATAATTTCCTTTGTATGGAAACATTTACCTGATAGGCTATATGTGTGAACTTTGAATGGAATTTTTGTCAGCCTTACCAGTTTCAAAGTTTCTTAACAACAATCACCAATGCAAATATATTTTCATCTACACTTGCACCCATATATATCGATGTACATTTTGGTTTTCCACCTACATCTTTATCAATTTATTTCGTTCAATGCATAGATAGGAATATGGTGCTTCAAAATAACTTTCCATTAAAAAGTATGTAGTTCTTTTGTTGCATAGCATTTTCCTTTTTGTGTATGTAGATACATGTGTGTGTTAAATTAATTGTGAGCAACATATACTTCTGCCTTTGTTTATTGGTTGTAATAACACCTTTCATTTTTTTGTTTTGTGGGCTTTTGCACCTAGGCCACTATTGAAACCAATGTTGTTTTATTTATGGCCACTATTTTGTGGTGATGGGTTGAAATGCAGTAGTGGTGATGGTTGTAAGTAATGTACCTACCTACAAAATCCTCTAAAAACATAGTGAATGTTTACACATTCTTTGATAGTGCATTGTTGTGTGTCATTCTATGGGTTTACCTTGTTCCCCAACAAAGCTTTCGGTAAGGAGGGTAAGCTTCTATGAAGGTGCAGGTGTGTTTTTAGCATCAGGTGATGGTTGCAAAAGCATTATTTTGCAACGGGTGATGGTTATTTTGTGTTTTTTTATGTCTATAGTTAAACTTCTACACATAAATTTATTCCTACTTCCTATAATGTAGCCCTATGTCTATTAGTTGAGAGTTTCCATCATATGTAACAAAAGAATGGGTACCTATGTTTCAATTGATAGTTGTAATTTTGTTGTTGGAGACCCACATCGTGCATTTATTGAAATTGCTTTTCTCAACTAAAACATGTGGTACCTATTCTTTTGTAAAGTAATTGCCTCAATCTTGGGATTTTCATGTTCTTTTTTGCCAAGGAAAAGGGAGGGGGGAATAATATAGATCATGTTTCAAACCACATTTTCCTAGATATGTTTAAAGCATCGAGAAATATAGCGAGTGTCTATGAAATTCCTAAATGGTTCAAGATTGAGCTAGCATCCTTCGACTTCTGCAAAAGTACTTGGAGTTTATTTTGTGTCTTTTGCATGGGGTGAATCTTGAAAATGAAAAAGAAAAGTGTCACCTATGATAATTTTTTCCCTGGCTATTTTGCACATAAGCTAGCGAGGAGATATGTGTTTGAAGCAAGTGACAAGGGGAGTATATAAGAAAAAACCTTTGCAATATTGTTTCATTTGGGGTATGCATAGGCATTAACTATGTGTTTCTTAAGGCTTTTAAAGTAGCTATTACTTAGAACCATGGCAACTACATACAAATCATACAACAATTAATCCTAGGATACAAATCTGAACAAGCGTTGCTTATTGTACATAAAATTTTATCCATGAAGAACTACCCAAAAACCATACAAAAATTAAAATGTTGATTCCATTTTGCTGGCCTTCTCTATCATAATGCCAAACCCTTTTTATTTAAAAATCAAAAAACATTCCACCACCTTTCGTTGATGCCGAAAAGCTCAAAAAATGGGAAGGTTGACCAAAATTATGAGCACTTGTTTAAATCAGTTGCGTGGGTTGTGTAAAACTAGGTTTCAAATATGCTTATCCTCTTTAGAAATGCCTAGATTTGTCTCACAAGTTAGGTATACAAAAAGTTTTCAGCCAATAACAAGCAACTGAATTGCTCACTTGAATTGTGTTTTTTGTGATTACATGTAGACCCGTCTTTGTATTTTGCTAGATACTGCAGGATACATACCAACAATTAGAGTGCACTATAAATCAAACAAGTTGATCATCTCCAAAAATAATGTTCATTGGAATCGTCATGAAAGTTTCTCTTCTTTATGGTAAGTGAATTGCTTCTCCTTTCCTCTTCACCTCTATGCATATAGACTCTGCACCATCTCTAAATTCACTTCCTTACCATTTTTTATATGTGACATGTAATTTTGGTATTATATATATTTCGCTTATAAATTATAGAGCCATTTAAATTTCATGATTTACATATTGCTTACCAATAAAACTTATTCATGACACCAAAGTTCACATTTCCCTCCTGTGTAGGTATATTCCACTGAAACCATTTTCGATTGCAACTACATTGTATTCATATACAAGAGGTAAAGATCTCCAAAATGCTAAATATCTTTATGATTCCATCTTTACATGATGTATGGCCTTCACCTACATTCCATTTGTATACAATGTAAGCCTATATATCTTTTTTTGCATTTCTCATTTCACAAATCCATGTCAAATTATTAAAAATGTATAACATTGATTTCCACGTAACAAATTTCCTTAGGTGCCAAAGCATTGCCTTCACCATTGATCAAAGTGGTGGACAATTAATGTTACTACTCAGGGTTTTGGTGATAGCCGATGATGCTCCATGACCCAATATGGTATGGTGGAGAGAAGACCTCCTTTTCTATGTCCAAACTTCAATCCATTCCATGCATAAGGTATGCCTAGATTTTATTTACTTACTGTGTTCTACTACAACTACATTGCATCTTATTTGTAATTAATTGTATAAGTATTTATATTTTCTTATTTATTTATTGTCTTCCAATGGTACATGTTTATTACACAAAACTTTAGATAACCCTTCCATGTTTGCAACTAGCCACAACCCAAACAATCATCCTTCATAAGCTTTTCGATGTCATTAGATCTTGTATTAAGTCATCGGTGGCCGAAACATTTCTTTCACCATTGATCACAATGGTGGAAAATTTATGTTCTTGCTTGGGGGTTTGGTGAGAGTGCACGATGCTCCATGAGCCAATATGGTAGGGTGGAAACTGGTCCTTGTTTTGTTTTGTACATATTGTTGTGCCATAGAAAAATGGCCCCTTGTCATTTTCATGGCCTTTTAGGTCTTATTTCAATATGTTTTACATATTTTTTCTTAATTTTGTGTTGCAACATGGCTTGAATATGCTTATTTTAAGTGTTACAATCAAATATTGAAGTCTTGTGAATGTGTTCTAAAGCATTTCTACATTATTCTAGACTCTATTTAATATAATTCACCTGAAAATAATCATTCGACATGTCAACAAGCCCTATTTTTAAGTTTTGTTAAGTCTTGTAATCAAGATTCAAACTTTTCTAGGAATTTTCCCCTTATTTACACCTTTCTCATGTCTTATTGGACCTCTTTATACACTCCTAAGCTTTAATTAAGTATATTTTTGAATATATCCCTGACACATAACATTAAAAGGAATTTAATTATTGAAACTTAAACACACCTCCAAGGTGGGACCCGTTCACCATGGGTGGCGAATGAGTCCTCCTTGGCTCAAAATTCAAAATAATTTAAATTTCTTTTAGGATGTATTCAAATTTATGCTTGATGTCAGCCTGTTATGATGTATAAACAGGTACTAAGACACAAGAATTGTATAAATAAGCTAATTTCACCTCATTTTAACATCCAAGAACATCCATCAAGCTTCTCCAAGCAATTATTCACTCACTTGCACTCATTATAGCATTTCATCAAGCATTTTCCAATAGACCATTAAGCAATTATTGAAGCATCTTGGAGCAACCATTAACATTGATTCACATTTACCTCTTCAAGGGTTTTGTGGTAAGTTTGTAATACTTTTATGTTATTCATTTATCATTCCCTTTTCATTTCAATTATTTTTATAGGGTTTGATTACCAAAGTGGGGTTTGACCAAGGAAAACCCCTATTTGCTAACGCTCCAACATTTTCCCCCTTTTTGCATGTGTTTGCAGCCTTTGTTTTGCAGATTTAAGAGGTTTAAAAGGTGTTGAAAAGTGGAATCAAGTCAACTGGCCTCTTCAAGTCATTTTGTCATCTTTTCATGCTTTTTGAGTGATTTATGTCTATATTTCTGCAGAATTGACTTCGACACTCTAACATTCAAAATTTATCAAATCTGGTGTTACAAAGTTGCTACCTAATTTTCCAAAAATCTAGGAATGGACCGATTCACCACCCTTGGCAAATGAGTCCCACTTGAGATCAGAAATCAGGATTGTGTCAGACTCTAGATCTCGACACACAGAAACCTGTTACAAACAACTTTTTGCCAATAGGTGGATTGATTTGCCACCTTGGTGAATGATTCCCACTGTAGATTTTCAGTAACTTGATTCAGCATTCCAGACATCTCAAATAATTTAGTTTCAGTCTAGGTTCACTCAAATTTAATCCTGTACTTTTTGTTTTGCATATTTCCTTTAGTTTTAATGGTGTTTTCATATCACACTGTGTTTTCAAACATTGCATAAATCATAGCTTTGCATTCATTTAGAATAGTTTTATTCAATCAATTACATTAAGTTAAGATCATTTAGGCATTACATCATCGCTTCCACCACAACCTACATATCATGATCCTTTCATTACACAACTTCTTAACATAGTATCATCCATGCAACATCAAAATTTTGCCATTAGCTAATGTCAACCCACTCCCATCACATATCATGTCTGTAGTACTCCATTATCCTTAGAGATCTTGCATACCCCAATGCCACAAGGGATGGAAATTCCTCACTTTGAGAAATATGGAGGTAAAGGAGACCCTGCTAATCATGTTAACACTTTTACAACTTTATGTAGTGAGTTTGTCCTCGATGAGAGATTATTGGCCAAAATTTTTCCTAGGACCTTGAAAGATAGTGCGTTAGAGTGGTTTTCTAATTTTCCTAATCATTCCATCCGCTCTTTCCATGAGTTTGTGGATGCTTTCATTAGTAACTTACAAGTGCATATGACCCCTAAGAAAACTATGGCTAACCTCATGCAATGCAGACAAAACACAAATGAAAAGATTATTGATTTTATCTCATGATATCAATCTGTGTATTCCCAAATCGATGCTAATATTCTTGATGTACATCCGCAGAAGATGTTCATTGATAAATTCCATAGAAATCTTTAGGGCAAGTTAACCATGGTGAAACTCCCTTCATTCATGCATTTATGCATGACCTTGTGTGAATATCATAACTTAGTTTCAAGTTGTGATTCCACATCCACTTCAAGCTGAGCTGATAAACCTGAAAACACTAATAACAAAAATAACAATAATAATAATCAAAAATTTTGAAGATCAAATCAAGACATTTTACAGTTTAATTTTCCTTCACAACTATAATGTACCCAACCAATTCAAAATTCCATGGCCATTGTTAAGTCTAATGTGCCTTATCATTATGGGGACCCTTTAAATAGAAAATTCACTCCTTTACTCGATTCCCTCCATAATACGATGAACCAATTACTCTAAAAATGTATGCTCACTTTACCACCCATCCGTCCACTTGATCCAAACCAACCGTTACAACCTTCTTTCTGACCTAATGCTTATTGTCACTACCTGATATTTAAAATGGACATGGCATTAAACATGGCAAGCATCTAAAACATCTAGTTCAAGACCTCATTGATTCAAGAGAATTATCCATTATGGATAGAAGTAATAAATTTGTTGCACCACCTAACCAAAATTTCCAAATTTTCACCAACCGTATGCCTAAACATACAACTTCAGCTGTCGAGGCTAGTGAACATTCTAAAACTGATGTAATGACTAGTGAACATGAAATATTTCTAGTGGATGTTAAATGTAGTCTTATGGATGATCTCATAGCTATGGTAGACATTATCCCTCATAAGAGCCAGAATACAAAATCACTTGATATCAATTTTTTTATAAAGACATCTTACTAAAACTTCCTAATGGTCTTCTTTACATAGTTGGAAGAATCTACGACAAGCCCACAAATGGGATATTAATAGATACCGCTAGTGGTGAAAATGTGATCACAAAGGAGTTCTTGGTATTGCATGATTTATATCAATATGAATATGATAAACAAAATGCATGGATAAAAATTCATAATGGTTTTTCTTTGCCCACGATTGGATCAATCATGCTACCTTTACAAATAAGACCGAAAACACTAGATGTGGAATTTTCTATTATTTCACAATTTGACCAATTTCATTTGTGGCTAGGCCACCCTTGGCTTCACACAATGAAAGAAGTTGCATTAGTAATTCATAAGTGTTTAAAGTTTCCACATGGAAAATAAGTCTTTACCATCCACCATAGTAGATTGAATCCTTTCTCCTCCAAAGGAAACTTTTCCTTAGAAGCCTTTTGTCTCGAACTGATGGAACCAATTACACCTAGACAAAACTTCTTTTTCATAGCATACCAAAAGTTTAAAGCCAAAAGGATTGTTGAGTTGTCTCTTCATGGTGTTTCCCCAACCACTTTTGAATCTCCTATCATAGATGAAACCATGCTTGACAGTCCCTTAACCACTCCGTCGCAATCTGATCCTTCAACCTCCTTTTCTAAAAGAGCTAGAGAGGTTGAGAATTGTCCAACCTTACCACCTCAAATTTAAAAAGTTTAAAAAGCCAAGGAGAAAGAGATTGATCCATCTGCTTCTGAGAGGAAGGACCCTCAAGTTTATCAATCTACTCTAACACATCAAAAGATTCATAATAGAATAATAAGGAATCAAGCTACTAGAGAGCATTGACAACATCGTCATTTTCTTGCTAGAAAAATGAAAACTGAAACAAATAAAGAAAATTAACCCCCTCCCTTGATAGAAATAGTTCCTAATAATCCTCCTAACATACTGCAAGAAATTCCATCTCCTCCATCCCAACAACTTGAGCCTACACCACAACCACCTTTATTGATTCATCCTTCTTTGGAAATCACACTTTGTCCTCTTGTAATCATTAATCTTGATGAGGATGATGATGAAGAGGTAGCTAAAATTGACAAAGAGGTGCACAGTAACTTGAATGCTTTATTTTCCTCTTTTATGAGCTTAGACAATAAATATCTTATACCAAGTGCGCAATCTGGTGACTCTCCTAGTATGGAACTTGAAATTCCTCCATTAGATAGTCAACCACCCTTACAATTTGATGATCATGATTGGGAGGCGAATGACCTATTAGATGGTTGATTTTCACTTGCCTCTCTCTCCTTTTTCTTATACATTCTTTTTCATGTGCATATTGTGTTCTCTTTTATCGTGTGTTTGATGTTCTCCCTTTCTCTTTCTACACTTCTTCTATTTGTATCTCTATTCTTCTATATGTCATACATTGCTTTCACTTCATTTACTTTTTGTTTTTGTTTTGTGTTTGTTCTTTGGGGATGAAACAAAGCATAGAGACACTGTTAGTCTCTACCATGTTGACCCAAATGGTCCTTGTATTTTTCTTTATTGTTTTGTGTTTGTCCTTTAGGGATGACGCAAAGCGTAGAGATGCCCTTAGTCTCTTCCATGTTGACCCATAAGGTTTTTTTTCTTTTCTTTTTTTTCCTCTTTCCTTTTGTTTTTCCTTTTGGGGATGATGCAAGGTATTGAGATAGAAATGTCTACTTCATGTTGACCTCAAATATTTTTCATTTTTCTCTTGTATTTGCTTGTGTTTTCCTTTTGGGGATGATGCAAAGCATCGAGACCACAATGTCTCTTCCATGTTGACCCAAAATGATTTTTTTTTTCCTTTTCTTTTTTTCTCTCACTATGTCATTCTTCTCATTCTATGTATTTGGGGAATGATGATAGTTCCTGGGTATGTGCAGGATCATCATGGAAAAAATAGGCCCTTAAATGGCAAAAAATTTAGAAAAATCAGAGTTAGGCAACTTGACATAAAAATTTGAATAATTTATCTATATTATTTCAAAAATATGTAAGAATAAAATCCGTAGAAAATTTAATTTAGTTTCTAAACTACTAGATTTGTTTAAAAAAAAAAAAAAAAACTATTTGGTGAAAATTTGAAATTTCAATGCAGAGTACTTACTTTTAGGGAAAAATAAGAAGTAGGTTTTTGTCTAACCACCTAACCACAATAAAATGATAATAATTTTTATAAGATTTTAGATATAAGTAGACTCATGTCCCGATGTGATGCATATTTTTTGTAATTTTTTTCTAAGTAAATAATTAATTATGAATTTTTATTACAACTTTTTAAAAATATAAAAACTTGTATGTCGACCACCTTAACTTGGTCAAAAATTCATGAAATTCAATTTTATTTTTTAATCCTATAGTATGTGAAGCATAGAATGTGACGCATGTTTTGGATTCAAAAAATGTGATATTGTTTGAAAGCTATAGATGTTTTTCAATTAGTCTATCAATCAGGACTTTAGTCGTAATTTGAATAGAAAATGAATAATAATTACTTATTAAATTCAAAGTAAAGCATAATTTATATTAGTGGAAAGTTGAGAATCCCCTTTAAAAATCTTTTTCATTTCATCAATTTTGTGTAAAAAAAAAGTTGTCAGCCACATACCCATTATATTGCCAATTTTTGGCCCATCATGATCCTGCACATACCCTACACACTCTTTCATAGAAAAATTACAACAAAGAACATACTGACCCCAAATCCATAGATCCATTATGTGTTTGGTGTGCTTTCTTTGGGGGGAAAATCCCTTTTTTTTAACTTTTCTTTCTTTTCAATTTTCCTTGACATGATGTAGATTAACTTTGAAACATATGACTTGGCATAGAGCTTTCTTCGTTGGTTCTCATGTCTTTTTTTTCTTTTTTCTTTTGTATTTTCTTTTTCTTCTTCCAATTTAAAGAAATTTCTCATGAACGAGGTGTAGAAATTCCTTTAAAGTGGGGGGAATACAACACCATAAATCATTTGCATTCTTTGTTCCTAGTGTAGCTTTGTCATTTATATGACATGTTCATTACTTTGTGGATGAAATTGGGCATGATGTCCTTCATAAGTGTGATATTTCTTGGCATATTAATTTCCTCTTGGTGGTTTGATGTGACACACTACATCCCCTAAGTTGTGAATTTACTATCCTTTGATTGGTCCTCTCTTGGAGAAATTAGACACAATGTTCCCTAGGTGATTGACCTTAAACTAAACAAGACTCCTTTGAACAAAATTTCACATTACTTTTTTGCATATTTACATGTTTTGAACTTTCACTCGGCCACCTTGCATAACACAACTTGCATGCCTATGGTGTATTCTTATTTTTTTGGCCACCTTGCATAACAAAAAATGGATGCCTATGGTGCCATCCTATTTTTTTTCATGATTTCTAACCATATGAAGTTTTTCTTGTCTCATGAAAGTTTGAGCAGACAACCTTTTCATTTTCCTTTTTGTGGCACCTTGTTAAAGTTATCAGGAGGTATAACTTTGGCATGGTTAAGTGTGAAGCCCAACTAGTGGCATGACATTTCCCCATAGTCAATTTTTTGTTTTTGAGTGCATGCCAACTAGCGTATGTATCTCTTTCTTATGGCCCTTCTCACCCCATGGATGAGTTGAAGTCTGTGAGCCTAGATTGAGTACACATTTTCTCTTTTCGCCTAGATCCGATTCAAAACTAGTTGGATTAATGATCAAGACTTCATTTATGTCTCAATACTAGTGTGTTCCTTTGTTCTTATGTTTTTTTTTCCATGGGATCTTCATCTTGGGGGCTTGATCATTGCTCTTGCTTGTTGTTATTCCATCTTGCTAACTTAAGTGCATTTGAACCCTTCTCTCTTTTTGATGTTCATGGATACTTTAGTGTGAGTTTGAAGCAAGTTATTCATCTCACTAAAGTGGGGGCTAAATGTTCCATCCACAAAGTGTCATCCACCCCACCTCCTCAAGGTGTCTTCCAACCCATTCCGCAATCCACATCGTCCATTTCCACCACACAACCCATTGTCAACAAAGGGAGTTTGTTGTTCCAAGCCCTCCAAACACACCCCCTTGTCAACAATCAAAATTTGGATGTAAATACTATCTTAGGTACATCAAACACCATTCCTCAAAATACATTGCATCCATATGTCCCACTCACCTTCCACGACACCAATAATCCATCCTTTTTCCATACAATGCCGATCTATGCTCTTGACGCACAAGTTTCTCTCCCATTATGTGAACAAGGTGGTCTCTTCAGGGCCTCATCATCACTTATTCAAGGAAGTCTTCCACCACTTCCACCACCAATCCAACCACCAATTCCACCACCGCTACGTCCTCTACTAACATCAGTATCATTTATTGGTTTAGTGATTCCCCCATAGCTAACACAAATCAATCAATCCAAGACAATCCTCCAGCCATCAATCAAATTGTTGCATCAAATGGTCTAAATGTACCATTGATATCACAACAACAAGTTGTATCCAACCAAGCAATGCCATCAATCCCAACATCTCAAAATATGTTCTCTCAAGGACCCAACATATCGGTCACACCATCGACCACGATAACTCCAATCACATCTCAACCACCATCCAAACAAAACATCATCACTCCATCTAACATAGTTTTGAATCCTCCACCACTAAGGTAACTACCAAATCCAAACACAATAAAACAATATAGCATAACACTGTAAAAATCTCAACAAAACTACCAAAAGGCACTTCAACAATACCAACGTCAACAACTTGCATTGGTTGCACAACAAGCTACACAACAAGCACAAGCTGCTCAATAAGTACAATAAGCCACCCAGGTGCAAGCCCAACTGTTATTGTAGCAACAACAAGCCCAACAAGCAGCACAAGATCAAAAGGCCCAACAAGCCACCCAAGTGCAAGCCCAAGAATTTTTGTAGTAACAACAAGCACAACAAGCAATGCAAGCTGCTCAAGCCATTTAGGTTGCCTAGGCTATCAAAGCTTCTAAACAAGTGCAAGCACAGGTGCAAGCATAGTACCTCATACAACAATAAGTGACATAGCAACACACATACCAGCAAGCTTTGCAACAATATCAAGAACAACAAGTAGTGGCCCAATTACTAGCCCAACAATAAGCATTGATGGTGCAACAACAACAAGCTCAACAATAAGTATTGTTACAACAACAATAAGACCCACAACAGGCATTGTTGGTACAACAATAATTGTATGGATACATAGTGAAACAAAGCTTTCAACCACCCCTCACCAACACACAAAATAATCAACCCATCACTCCAACAATTGAACCATCTCATAATACCTTCATCCCACACCCTAATCCTCAAGATGATGTATCAGAAAAAAATCAAATTTCTTTCACAATAGGTACTATACCTTCAATCACATAAAACTACAAAGGCACCAAGGAACTTGTGCCCCTACTTGTTCGACCAGAGCATTGTCATGAAACCATTCCTAAAAGGATTTGAGATCCAAAAATTTGACAAATATTGTGGGACAGGAAACCCTAAAGATCATAGGGGAATTCCAAGTACACTACATTAAGGTCACATATGATGGTACTTACTTGATACAACTATTCCCTCAAAGTTTGGTTGGTCCCACCATTGGATGGTTCTCTCATCTCTCCCTAGGAATCAAGAAATTTCAAGAAATCATGGACGTATTCATACAAAACTTTTAGTTCAACATAGGTATGGATGTGAGACGAAAAGAACTATCAGGTTTGAAATAATCAGAGGGGGAGAAATTTTCTTCTTTCTTGCAATGATGGTGGTCAAAAGCCAATAGAAGCAAATGGGCCATGCTTGAGGAACAAAAAGTGTGTACCATCATCATAATTCTTGAAGGAATCTTTTCCTTCCATCTCAATATTTAGTGCATCACTACCTAAGGCCAATTGATCCCCAAGGAACTCAATATCCAATGATCCCTTATTGCACAAGGGAAAACTCCTACTTATCAAGAAAATCACCCATCCACCAGCTATAATGATGAACCTCACACATGGGTGAAAAATAAGAATTTTACCAATGATGGTGTAGTCGATGCCAAAGTTGTCATTAGTGCTCCTCGAAAAAACACACAAGCACCTCAACAACCACAATCCAACAATCAAAACAATTGACAAGCAAACACTGTAACATAGCAGTAGAACAACCAAATGGTCAACAATGTGAACAATCAAGGGGGACCACCCCAATGAAACAAAAATTCTCCCTAGTAGAGGTACACAGCCCTTGAGGAATTAAATGAATCCATCATGAAGAGATTGGTGTAGGAAAAACTCATCACAATTCCTATTGATGAGAACTATCAATAATCCTTGGTAAAATTGCCTTGGTACAACAAAAATAACCTTTGTGATTTTCATAAAATCAAAGGGAATACAACTGTTAACTACATGAGGTTGAAAAACTTGATCCAAGATCTCATTGATGAAAAAATAATAAATGTGGAACAACTGGTAGGAAATTTTTTTTAAAGATCTACATGAATCCGATGCCCAATCACAACAAGGGAAATAATGAAAATGGAAAGGGAAAGTTTAAAACTATAAACCATGTGTATTACCATGTTTTTGCATGCTTAGACAAATGGGTCACTATCGTCACCATCAAAGGAGGCCAAGCCATTTTTTTAGTCACCACAAGAGGTAGAAAAGTTACCATTATAGGACCATCTTAGCCACCCAGGGCATCTACTTCCAATCCAAGATCCGTTCCTAATGGCTACAATGTCCTAGACTAGATAAAGAGAACCCTAGCTCAGATCTCCATTATGGAGTTACTGAAGATCTCACAAGCCCATAGAAAGATCCTAGAAGAATCCCTAGCCTCATATTTTGTCCCAACTAATCTTGATGCAAATCATTTACAAGCTATGGTTGCACACCACACTACACCTCACCTCCTAACATTTTCAGATCAAGATCTCCCAATCCAACTATCTCACAATTGCATGATTCATCTTGAGGATTTCGTCTATAAAACAATGTCAAGAGGGTCTTGGTAGATGGAGGTGCAGGGTTGAATATCTAAACCCTTAAGCTAATAAAAATTTTGGGCTTCTTCGATGATGTTGTTGAAAAAGGAAAAGGTATAACCATTAGTGCCTACGATGATGAATAAAGGCTGTCTCAGGGCACCATCCAACTCCCTATTTAAGTAGGGATGGCCATAATGGAAACATGTCAATTTCTTTACCTAAAATTACCCTATAATATCCTTCTAGGGTGTCCCTAGATTGACAAGATGCAAGTTGTTGCTTCTACCTTTCACCAGTGTTTCAAATTTCCATACCAAGGGCAAGAGGTCACTATCCATGGTGATCCTGAACCATTTTACTATTGCAAGAACCTGGAAGCTAAATACTACAAAATCCCCCAATACCAAAGGACAATGAAGGCCATTCAATTCCATACATAGACCTAGCTACCCTTGCTTTCACTTCTAGGAAAAAGACACCTGATATTCTTCCCATCTCTGATATCAAGGTTATTATCCAAGAAAATGGGTGTGGGAATTACACAATTCTAGAAAATGATTTTTTGGTAGGAGAGTTACCACAATATTCTAGGTCATGTGGCCAAGCACAACCAAATAACACTCCATCCCAAACTTTCAAGGTTGGCCCTTCAAGATTCAGGTGTTGGGAAGACCTAGGTCGGGAAGTGATAGAAGAAGAACCATGAAGTCTACTGTACCAAGAAAATAGGCCTGTGGTCAACCTTCCCATGAATGACAATAGTAAAGGATTGTAGATGATGCTCGCCATGGGCTACAACAAAAATAAGAAAATTGGATAGAATGATAATGGCTTTCTAGAACCCCTCATTGTTGAGAAACATTTAAAAATTCTTAACCTCAAATTTACCCCTATGAAGGTAACCATATGTGGTAGATCCGTCCTAGTTAAAAAGGTCAAAACCCCTCCCTAGGTAGTAACATCCACCCCTCAGTCATCAACCACTGCCCTTTAGATACCTGTAAGCATAGGTTGAGTCATAGATAACTTCACCTTTGACATAATTGATGTGTGTAGTAGTGAGGATAAGGACCCTGTTATAGATCTACCCATGTTGTTCAAATACTCTGACCTTTTTATGATTAGCACCCTATCCTTTGAGTTAGAAAACCAAACCAATGAGATAAGGTTAGTCTACCCCCAACTCATCGATTATGACCAACAAGGACTACCAATTTTGGACACATTTGAAAATGATGAGGCACTCTTGGAATTCATGGGATTGTGAGATAATATATCATGTGGGGATAACAAATTCAGATTTGACATTGAGCTAGATACACACATATAATGAGGAGATGATTGAATCCCTTACTCGCAAAAGTGAAAACTTGAGAATAATCTCTAGGTCTTTGAGTGAAAACCTCACTGTGGCACTCTTAGACCTAAAAGCATTAAAAATAAAGGATGCATCCAATGGTGAAAACCTCTCTAAGGCACTTGAGGATGGGGGATTCAATCTTCCTCTCAGTGCTCTACATCAGGAGAAGTCAATAGTTCTAGCCAAGAAGTGCAACCCAATCAACTTGGCAATAGATGAAACACTGCATATCATATTCTATGCAAAATCCTTGTTGTTAGAGGAACAAGACCTCTTAGTTGCTTTCTTAAGGGAAAGGAAGGTTAACTTTCAATGGACCTATGCCGACATGCCTAGGCTTGATCTAGAGATTGTGGTTCACCATCTAGCAGTTTACCTTGAAACAAAGTCTTTAAAGGAAGATGCATCCAAAAATAGTACTATTGGTCAAAATGGAACTATAGAAGCTCTTTGATGCAGGGTTCATATGGCCAATTGACTACCCAGAGTGGGTATCAAATATGGTACCTATTTAAAAGCCTACTGGGGGCATCTGTATTTGCATAGATTTTAGACACCTAAACAAGGCATGTCCTAAAGATGACTTCCTACTTCCAAACATTGATATGATAGTAGACATGATTGAAATACATGACATTCTTTCTTTGATGGAAAAACTCTCTGGGTATAATTGAATCATGATAGCCAAAGATGACTAACATAAAATGACTTTCACTTGTCCATGGGGGACATATTGCTAGAACATGATGTCATTCAACCTAAAGAATACTGGAGCAACCTATCAAAGGGCCATGGCATTAATATTTCATGATATGATTCATAAGACTGTGGAAGATTATGTTTGAAATATTAGCAAAATCCAGAAAAAGGCAGGACCACATAGCAACATTGAGTGCCATCTTCGACAGACTTGAGGAATAAAAAGTCTGACTCAATCCAAAGAAGTGTGTCTTCAATGTACAATCAGGAAAGTTTTTAGGGTACATTGTTTCCATTAGGGGGATTGAGATAGATTCCACCAAAGCAATTGGAAATTCTTGAGATGGAAGCACCCAAGACATTGAAAAAGCTAAGAGGCCTACAAGGTAGACTCTAATCAATCTGTTGGTTCATAGCCCAGTTAGTGGATAAGGTAATCCCATACTCTCATCTACTCCACAAGGGGGTAGCATACAAATGGGACAAGAAATGTGATCAGGCCTTCAACAAGATCAAAGAGTATTTTCTCACGCCACCAGTTCTCATATAACCAATCCCAAGAAAGCCATTAATCCTCTACATATTAGTAATAGTAGTAGCTCTCAGTGCTCTCCTAGCTCAACATGATAAAAATAGAATAGAGAGGGTTATCTGCTACTTCAGTTGAACCATGGTAGGGCATGAGTTGAACTATACATTCATTGAAAAGGATTTCTTAGTAGTGGTATTTTCCTCACAAAAGTTTAGACACTACATGTTAGCAAATAAAATAAAACTCGTTGCCAAGATTGACCCACTCAAGTACTTACTTTCCAAAGCAATAATCATAGGGAAGATGGCTAAGTGGGTCATGATACTATCAAAGTATGATATTGAGTATGTGGAATGGAAGGCTATCAAGGGACAAGTGATCATAGATCAGCTAGCGGAGGCAGCAATGTATTTAGAAAATTTGCTGATATCAGAGTTCCCTAATGAATCCATCTTCAACTTAAACATAATAGACCAATAGAAATTGTACTTTGATGGTTCCTACACAAAACATGGATTAGGAGCCGAAGTCTTTTTCATCACAACATAAGGAGACTGCATACCAAGATCATAAAAGTTGGTATTTCCCTACACGAACAATATTGTAGAATACGAGGCTCTCACCATAGGACTTAGAATAGTAGTGTAGTGGCACATCATGGCTCTTAATGTATATGGAGATTCATAGCTGATAATCAATCAAGTAAATGATGAGTACTAGATGAAGGATGGCAAGTTGACTCCATACAAGAGGCTAGTAGAAAGCCTCAAAGAGTCCTTCATTGATATCACATTTGAGTAGATACCTAGAGAAAACAATATAGTAGCAGATGCCATGGTGATAATTGGATCCCTAATAGACATCCAACACAATGTCCCTAAGCATGAATTCCTCATAGAGCAACTTCTCATACCTACATTTGAGGTACCAAAGTTTGAATTTATGTGTGAAATCATTGGTCTCGATGAACCCTAGTATTACAATATGTACACCTACTTGAGAATAGGAGTCCTCCTTACCAACTTATCCCCTAATCTGAAAAGAACCTTTGTCAAAAGGTCATCCCACTTTGTAATCCTAGGAGACACTCTATACTATAGGAGCATTGAGGGAACCTTATTACGATATCTAAATGCTAAGGAGGCTTTCATTGCTTTAACCAAGGTGCACAATGGCATTTGTGGTTCCCATTTGAGTGGTATGACCTTGGCCAAGAAGTTGGTGAGAATGGGGTACTACTGGACCACAATGGAAATCCCATCAATATGTCAATAAATTCTTGTAGTATTAATAACATGGAGATCCCATCCATGCTCTAGCTCAAGAGCTCCATCCCATCATCACATTGTGGCCCTTTTCATAGTGTGGGCTCGATCTCATTGGAAAAATTACCCCCACCTCATCCATTGGACATAAGTTTATCATTACTTCCATTGAGTACTTCACAAAGTGGGTGGAAGCAATATCTATGACCTACATAACCAGAAAGTAGATATCCAAGTTCATCCTAAACTACCTAATTTTCCACTACAGTGTCTCTCAATCCATTATCTCAGATAATAGGATAGTATTCAAAATTCAAGATGTTTGGGAACTATGCTACAAATTCAAAATCCAACATCACTTTTTCACTTTGTATTATCCCCAAGCGAATGACCAAGCTAAGGCTACAAACAAAACTATCCTAAAAATCCTAAAAAAGATAGTTAATGAAGTTGTTCATGACTGAAACTTGCAGTTAAATCCTACCCTCTAGGCCTACTAGAAAAGCATTTGCACACCAACAAGTTCCACCCCATTCTCCTTGGTCTATGGATTAGAAGCCATACTCCCCATTGAGATTGAGCTCTCGTCCCTGAGGATATCACTTTAAAATCACATCATAGATGAAGAATATTGGGTTTCATAACTAAACGAGCTAGAGTTGTTGGATGAGTGGTTTCTGGATGGCTTGAACCATCTACAGGTCTATCAAAACTACCTCAAGTGAAATGACAACAAAAAGATCAAGAGCCAAATATTCTAGGTCAAAGAACTTGTGCTAAAAGAAAATCAAAAAAATATACCAAATCTAGTTAGCAAGGGAAAAGTTGAACCCAATTGATTAGGTCCCTTCATTATCATAGCAAGCTAGAAGTCAAGGGCATATCAATTATCAACACCTGAAGGGGAACCTCTACATTATCCCATGAACAACTCCCATCTCAAAAAATTTGATGCCTAATCTTTCAAGGTATGAAATCAAAAATCCAAAAAAATAAAAAAAATTAAAACTCCAAAAAAATCAAAAAAAGTATTAAGAATAGTAAAGTGAAAAAAATTGTCCTCTAATGAAAACCACTTCGGTGGCACTTTGGGAAATTACCTTGGTGAAAACCTAGAAAATAGGCACCATGTGTAAATAAGCACTCTCCATCCATCCTGATCACCGTGACTTGTGCTGCATCATTCATCCATTGCATTCATCCCTTCTTTTCATCACCCATCTATATCCACATCATAGATTGGTTTTGTGTTTGTGTCATGATCCCTCCTAGTACTACTCGACCCATTCCAAAGGCTAGTTTTTCCTACCTATATCGAAGTAGTCTATCACATCATACTAGGGGAGTGTCTTGCATCAAATTGGATTTGTGTATATTCTTGAACTCTTAAAATCCAAAAATCCAAAAAACATCATAAAATCAAAAAATCCAAAAACATCATAAAATCAAAAAAATCCCAAAACATTCAAAACACATCAAAATCCCAAAAAAAAGTGAAAAAGTCAGTAAAAAAGTCAAAAATTAGATTCTTCTTGTCTAAATATGTCATCTCTGAGCTTTGAACATAGGCAAGGTTGATATTTGATCATTCCCCAAGACACTTAGGTGAGTCGTTTAGGAGTCTGTCATAATACACTGGCAATCCATTTTGGTCATATCTTCATCTTGTAAACTTAGTCAAGTCGTTAGTCAAACTATGTGGTCTCTGCATGTATAATGTAGCCAAGACTAATCTTTTGATCAAGCCCTGAGGCCCCTAAGATAGGTATTTAGGTTAATCTCTTGGTCAAAATCTCATAAAACACCTAAACATTTGGAAATTTTGAAAAATCAAAATATTTGCAAAATCTCAAAAATACCAAAAATAGCCTCAAAACATTTCAAAAAGATAAAAAACATTCAAAAAACTCAAAAAATCCATTTGTTTCATCTCACTTTCACCTAAAATAAACATCTTCTCACAAGAAATAATCGTCATCCTGAACCTTTGGTGAAACAGTCAGAAACATGTCGAGTAGTCAAAAGTGAAAACTTAGAATGTCAAAGTCTCAAGTCTAGGTCAGTAGGTAAACAAGTTGGTCAAATTTTCATGTCAATATCCTATAATCCAATCAATCTCATCGTTTTATAATATCATGTCCTAGGATGCATCCTTCCTACAATGGACATCAACATCAGGCATTAGAGTAGTTTAGTCTTGGCTAGTGGTATGAAGAACATTAGCTTGTTTGTTTACTTGATTTTATCTTGTTGTATTTATCTTATTGTGCTCATTCCAAGGACCTCTTGATGATGTCTAAACAAAAGATTTAGAGAGATAGGAATGGGGCACCGATCATTGTCTTTTGTCTATTGTGCTTGTTGGATATTCTTGTAATATAACCTCGGTCATGCGTGCTTTGTTCAATTTATGGGGAGGATATTTTGGGTGTTTTGTTGACCACATAGGAAGGATTTCCTTTCTATGTTTTGGTCTAAGATTTTTGGAATATCTGAACTTCTTTCTCGTAGAGTTACGTATGTGGAGTTGAATAGGAATTTGCTCTATCTAATTGTCCATTCAAAGTCCATCACACTAGGTGCAACGCCCTCCTGGTTCTTTATACCCTAATGCATTGTATTATGTGTGTAATCAAACATAAGGTAAATAGCCTTTTTAAAATACTAATTATGTGCAAGAAAACATCATCCATATCTCGTCATTATCTCCAATAAGGTCTTCTTAGATCATGGACTTGTTGGAGCCTCTTATCTTCATCTCTTTTCTTCTATCTTCTTTTTGCACTAACATGGTGCCATGACAGTTAAATCAAAAACATCACTAATGCGTCCATCCTGCATCCACAAACTATCAGCATAATGCATCTCATATCATGTAGGAAACATTTATCATATCATATGCATTGCATCATTATAATATAGATTGGTTATTCTAAGCATCTCATAAACCACACATTTGCATCTAGTGCATAATAATATAGGCATCATATACATATAAGCATCAATATATCATGAATTGTGTAATCATATAAGCATCATCATATCATACATAAAGAAGATACTAAAAGAGAAAAGGAATATACCATAACATCCCATTACATTGCATAATCATGATACATCATAAATCATCATCACATTTGCATTACAATTTAGGGAATAATATAGATTTTTGATTCTAAGCATGATAAGATCATTTGCATGTCATAATCATCCACGTATCATAACTTTTGCATCCATGTCATCATAAGAAGTGCATAGAAAAGATACTGGAAAAATAAATGCATCCATCCATAAACATCTACATAATCCTTGCATTACATCACATGAAATAGAATCATCGTATTGCATCACATAAAAATAAAGTCATATGATGTCATCACATTGCATATGGGAAAGTAAAAATATCCATCAATCATTAATAGATAAAAAATAACACATCATATCAGAGTGAACCATATTATTCATAGATTATCAATAAAATGTAACTATCATGTTACAAATCAGGATCAAATGTGTATATCAATCAATATAATACAAATTCCCAAAGGGCTATGAAGAAATGTAGCCCATGGATGGAAAAAAGAATGGTTTCTCTGATAAAAAATGAAGCTAGCCCTATTCATTGCTCCCCTCACTAGCCTATCTCTCCCCGTGATCCTCTAGGGGCTTGTACCCTCTATGCTGTGAAAAAAATGGAACCCATGTGGCTTGGGGAACTACCTATCTATAGTGTAGCTAATAGTAATCTACCTCTCGTACCACCTCATGGTATGATCACATAGACTCTATGCTCTAAGAGGAGGATGTGGCCATGCTCTCAAGCTACTATCATCAACCCATCTCTTGTGCGGTCTTCAGCTTTTCCACTTGTCTTTGCTAGATGACCTCATCCTACTCAGCTCTCCCCTAATCCCTCTCAGCTATCAATGTGGCAACATATTCCTCTAACTATTGGATGAGAGCATCCCATTGGTTTGGCTGAGGTGGTGGCAGTGGTGGTGGTGGTGGTGGTGGCTCTTGCCAGTAGTCCCTCAACGGTTGTTGTGGATCCCCTTCTCTCTACTGCTTATCCCCATCTCTCCACTGATCTCCAGAAACTTGATCCCTTGGTCCTTGATTAGGCTATTATGGAGGTGGTCCACCTCCTCCTCCTCCTTTGTCACCATCTCCTTGGCCTCCTCGACCTCGCCCCTTCCTTGCTGACTAGCCTCTAGGTCTCTGCCATGCAAAGGTTTCCCCTAGCACTATCAATCTAATGGTAGGATGAAACCAATATCTGTATACCTACACCACCCTAGCATCTTCCTACCCACAATCATATGGCCATGGCCTCACCACCAGCTTTGTCAAACTCTCCACTGCATCATCTGTTGGAATTGAATAGCCCCATGTGGTCTCCCTTATAGTGCAGGAAAATATGGCTATGTATTAGTCATTGGGCATGTCTTCTGCCCCTCCAAACTGCCTAGCCACTTGATCAGGTAGGTAACACCCGACCATGGTACATTCCCTTCCCTGCATCAGCCTGTCTTGTCTAGCAAACAATAGCTATTGAGCATCGTTGTACCATCCCAATATCCCAAGATATAGCCTCCATGTCAAGACTATCATCTTGTCAATCACCCTCCTCTAGTGAGGGATGCCATGTTGTCCTGTGTGGCTAAACAAAAGGTCACCTATGTGCCACCAAACAACTAGGTCATCTGGCTCCATATCAACTGGTCTAAACCTTGGACAGAGCACTACAATGTGCTCCCAAGCCTAGATGTGGAGAAGTGTCACTCTGGCCTTGATAGCCCTACTATTGTAGTAGAAAAAATTGTGCAAATCATGGTAGAGTGAGGCCAGCATCACTGGTCACCATGCAAAGCACTCTATCTAGTGGAGCATCAACTCCTAGGAAAGACCCCATCTCGGAATGAATTATTAGTCACACCAATCTGGTGCCACAAGTTCTGAGATAATCGTTGCCATAATCAAATAGAATGGCAATAACATGCTCCTATATCACTCTAGCTCAATTTTTCCCTCAATAAAAATAATTTGGTCTAGACCCATCACCTCATAACAAGCATCAGTGCCTGTGACTGTGTCATAGATGACTCGCTCTCCATGGATTGGCAAGCAAAGAATGTGCCAGACATCCTCTAGGGTCATTATCACCTTGCCTATAGGGAAGTGAAATGAAGATGTCTCACTATGTGATCGCTCTGCTAATGTGGTCATCACGCCAAAATGTTCCCTGAAAGGTGATGCATATGGAATGTACTAAAGCCCAATCACTCCCAGGTGCTCCTGAAGTAGCTTGTGAAATTCAATTAGTCTGCTAAGAATTGAGGATTTGTGCTTGCATGAATGTAAAATCTCTACATCCTCCTACATCAATAAAGCCACAATGTCAAGTTTTGTAAAAAAATTAGGATCTTGTTTAGAGTTTTTGGGACCAAAATAGCAAATGTGTCATTGTTTGCAATGGCGTCGATATTTGAAAAATCCAAACTACACCACTGAAGACTTCCAAGTTCCAAACTATGCCACCACAGCACAGTTTGACCACACATTAGTTTGAACCTAAGCCATAAAATTCTAACTGGCCCACCGTGGTGCTATTGACACATGTGACACACTTCAAAGCTTAAACCCTAGTGCTAAACTAGGACAGCATGTCATAGGACTCATAAGAGATGCACTTTAAGGCCGCACAATGTGGATTTTAAGCTTCCAACAATGCCAAATAGTGTTGCTTGACTCAGTTTGACCTTTGACCCTAATTAATATGCTCAAAATTTGAAATGAAAGGTTGGGACAACATGACATATTGGTGGTCTTGTGCTAGGAAGTCACTGGTACACTCTCACACACTCAGAAACATTTTAGGAAAGCGTTTTTTGCACCATCTCGTATGAGGGTCAGAGCTCAAAAATGTAATTTTTTTGAGGGTTGAATGTGCAAATGAATTGGAAGTGGCCACTCGAGGCCTATTTAAGCTCAAAAGTTAGGGTTTTGGACCCTTGATCCCATTTTTTCCTAATTGAGGCTCATTTTGCATCTTTTTGTTGCATTTTGGGACATTATTAACATTTTGGAACCTTTTTGGACCTTGTAGGAACCTTGTCCTTTTTTTTCATGAGGTCACCCAAAAAATTAGAATTTACATCCAATCTCTCAAGGGGGTAGTATCCTAGCATAATTATTTTTACTGGGAAAACATTGGGGCATGTTAAAAGTTAGAAATTTTTTGGATTTTGATCACAACATGATTAGTCTTTGAATCAATGCAACAGGTGCATTGCTTCGAAGAGGGGCAAAATGTAGACACAAAAAATGTACTAATTAATTTTATATACACCTGATCCTAATTTATTAACACCAGTTCATCCTAAATCATCTCCTTTACTAACCATTTAATAGAATAATCTTTATTTGATTAAATTCATCACATTTCATGTTTTAATTAAATAAATCATTTTCTTTTATTAAATCATTATCTAATATTAATTGAATAAATCATCTTGTTTAACTAATCCTAACTCCCCTGTTTAATTAAATATATCAATTATATTTAATTAATCATCAATCAATCCTAAAGTTACTATTTAATTAAACAAATCAATGCTATTTAATTAACTTGTAAAGTTCTTTCTTTAAATTAAATAAATCAACCTTTATTTGATTTAAGTCTAACATTGCCCATTTTAATTAAATAAATAAAACTTTATATAATTAAATCTAACCATTCCTCTCATTTTGATTTATTTAAATCCTAAAATCTAATTCAAAATGTCAAATCACCTAAGGGTATGTGCAGGATCATGAAGGGCCAAAAAGTGGCAATATGATGGGTATGTGGCCGACGACTATTTTTTTACCCAAAATTGATGAAACAAAAAGGGTTTTTAAAGAATATTCTCATCTTTCCATCGATATAAATTATAGTTTACTTTGAATTTAATAAGTAATTATTATTCATTTTCTATTGAAATTACGACTAAAGTCCTGATTGATAGGTTGATTGAAAAACATCTATAAATTTCAAATGGTATCAGATTTTTTGAATCCAAAACATGTGTCACATTCTATACTTTGCATACTATAGGATTAAAAAAAGAAATTTTGAATTTCATGAAGTTTTGACCAAGTTAAGGTGGTTAGACATATCAGTTTTTTATATTTTTTAAAAAGTAGTAATAAAAAATTCATAATTAATTATTTACTTTGTAAAAAATTACAAAAATATGCATCATCAGGGCATGATTCCTCTACTTATATCTAAAATATTATAAAAAAAATATTATCATTTTTGTGGTTAGGGTGGTGGACAAACACCTACATTTTCCTAAAATTTAAGTACCACTATATTGAAAATTTCAAATTTTCACCAAATAGATTTTTTTTTTAAAAGAACCTAGTGTTTTAGAAACTACATTCAATTTGATATAGATTCTATTCTTACATATTTTTGAAATAATATAGATAATGTATTCAATTTTTTACGTCAAGTTTCCTAACTCTGATTTTTCTAATTTTTTTTCCAACTTAAGGGCCTAGTTTTTCCATGATGATCCTGCACATACCCCTAATCTTCCTCTAAATTAATCAAATCATGATTAAATCTAATCTTAATCCTCCAAATCCTCAAAATTTTGCAACTTGCACAATAAATCAATTTATTTTATTTATTAAATCTTCTAAATTCTCTTAACAAAGCATCAAGTGAGAATATTCCTCCAAATTTGAAAAGTCCCTCCAAAAGGACTTGTCTCTTCCAACAAGGCATTAAAAGCCTCTTACATGTCCTTGTGCATTTAGACAAGTTGGAATAACTTCATTCCTTTCTCCCTACACCATGTCATTTCATAAATTTGAAATTCCACCTAATATCATTTATTGACACATTCAAAAAAAATTTCCCAACCTTTTTCCACTCAAATGTTGATAAGTGGCATTGTGTCATTGGTTGATGTTTGATCCCACATTAATCCCTTTTTCCTCTTCCCCCATCATTCTCTTCTATAAATAGAAGGCTCTCATTGTTATTGAGGATCCACAACTTCATGCAACTTTATTATCTTCAAGTTTTTGAGCAATTTTCATCCATCTTTATCCACTTTCATCTATTTTCATGAGTTCATAGCTAGGTTATGTCAAAATTGTTTCAAGGAGCTTCAAATCTTCACCATTGATCATCAAGCTTGTAAGGAATTTGGAAAGGGCCATTTTCCATATCAAAATGGCACCAATTCCCCCATGGGATTGAGAGTTTGTTTATTTTGAGCAAGATTAGATTATTTTTATTCATTTTCTTCATTTATTTCTTGTTCTTGATATCTCAAATGAATTTCATGGAGAATGTTGTTTCTAACTGACATATTGGACTAATTCTGTGATTTTTCTTTGTGTTTGTGTAGGTCCAAAATTTCCATTCACATCTATCCATCTCATAGTCGTATTTCATACATAACCATTGCATAATCATCTTATAAGTATTTATCCATCTCATTAAATCATTTACAAGTCTATAGTCATTAAATTATTAAACTCATAAACTCCATTTCCATAATCATTTTCACTAAATCCATTCTCATAATAATTCATCCATTATTTATTTAAATTATCAATAAAATATTCATACATTAGTACATTTGCATATTTCATACATTTTCATATTCCTTAAACCATTAAAATATCACACATATTCATTAAGTTATCCATTTTCTTTATTTATCATTTGCATGCATTTATCCATTTTAATCTTTTATTGCACCCACCTCATGCATGTGGGATATGTTGCTCCAAGACACACTTTTAATCCCACATTCCTTCCACAACCTACATTCACCTTAAAGATGCCTATTTAAACAAGACTTTCCTCTCATTTTGACACTACACACAAATTTTGCATCTCAATGACATTTTAGTGATATTTGCATTTTGAAGTTGAGAATGTTTGCATTTCATTTTGAATCTCCATTCATTATAGCTCTTTGTGCACATGCTTTTGTTGGAAGCATTTTAAATATTAGCACAAATTCTTGAATGATAGGAATGCAATAGAGATTAGTTTATGTGAAAGCATTTTATTTTTTTGAGTAGCTTAGATATCTATTTGATGATTTTTTTTTCAAAATGAAACAACTTTATTGATGTGTTGTGATGGAATAGTGATTCTAGTTCATAGAATTTAGAGATTAGTTCACATAATATTCAAATTCAAGCTCAAATATTCTCTTATGATTAGTTCACATAATATTCAATTTTCTTCTCTACTAAAGCTTTATATTGGTGTAAAATAACAAATAATTCAAAACTTTATTTAAAAACTAGTAATTTCTTTTTGCCAAGATCAATATTGAAAATAAAAAATATCTATTATTGAAAATTGAGGGTATTCACGTTGGTCATTTTAACTCTAAACGTACCAAATTGAGAGGTTCTCCCAATCCCCTTTTTTCAATTGAAAATGTATCTCTATTTTATTTTCCAAAAGTACATACTTCACAATTATGGTTTATTTTTTAATCATTGGTGATTCTTTAAGAATTTTCTTCTTGGATAATAAATTTAGTGCATTAAAAACTAAATTAAAAAATTCAAATGTCACAACCATGATTGGCCTCTTATAACAACTTCAAATGTAATAGATAATTCATTCTATATCTTTAATCAAAACATTATATTTTTCATAATTAACACTTTCACAATCAGCCTATTACTTCTATTTTTATATAAAAAATAAATAAAGCATGTTCTATACCAAAAATAAAATCTATAACCCCAATATTAATAACGTAGTTCTTATTAAATTATTCTTTAGATCAAGAACACAAAAAACATTAATATTTTTTCCTCACCTTATTTGGTTCACATTGAAATTTTACAATTTTTTATTTGTGACAATATATAAGTATTCCTAGAATATACTTCTAATTTAATTCATTCATTAATGTTTGAAAACATCTTTTTGTTTCTCAACCTTTGACTTTTATATCCATCATCCAAATACAATTTTTTTTTTCTAGTTCGTTCAATAATATTACAAGTAACAAGAATGTAATCATGATCTTCATTTTCATTTTATTTTAAACATTTATACTTTACTTGTTTGAATCATATGTCTTCTCCATACATTCATAACAATAATAACCATGTTTATACAATAATGGTATTGGATGTTTGATTTTCCATACCTTTGATTTCTTTTTTATGTATAAATATTGTTCCTTCCTCTTTTTCATTCTTCATAGAAGTTACAATTGTTCCTTTTTCCTTCATTATTATTGGTCCCATCTCTTTTAAATCCTCTTCCACATTGCTTTATCCATTATTAGACATGTTCCTTTCTAAAATTTTGCATGTTATATATTTAACTTTTCTATTCTTGAAAATGATATAGGTCCCATAAACTCTTGAATAGAAATTTGTATATTAATATGGGAATATTTCATAAAATTTTGTTACCAACTTTAAAAAAAACTTCCCTTAATTCAATTCATTATATCTACTAAAAATAGAAATTTAATATGAAATGTATACATTTCCAAAAAAAAATCTAAACAAAGAAACAAAAAATACATGAGACAAAATAATATTTTAATAAAAATTAAGAGATTATTTATGTTGTATTTATATTTTAATTTTATCTTTATACTATTCTTACATAGATTTTGGGAAAATGATTTTGTAGCTATTGATGCTACAAATATCTCTTTTCCAGTTTATAAAATTAACATTTTTTTAGTTATTATGTTAAAAATATTTAGGGGCAATAAGTCATGAAGTGATCATATACATAAATATTAAAATACAAGATAAGAGTGTAGATAAGTGAATATTTTTTGATGGTCGATTGTCTTGGTACATGGGTGTGCCCTTATGCTTTAAGGGCTCTTTCGATGTTGAGTGCCTTAGGAATCAATTGGTCATAGGTTGTTATGCATTGAATTTTCAAATGAAAATACAAGGTCCCTTCAACATTGGAGATGATAGTCCCAATTTGCTGTTCTTTTGGCATAACCTACTTGCTCCTATTGGCCTTAGATTGCCATCATTTCAAGAATGATGTGAATGTTTCTCCCTTGGCTCATTTTAGGTTGGACAGTTCTTCCAAGCTCACATCATTGCCTATTTTAAATGAGTAATTTTGTATGAATAACTCCATAATTTATTGGAACTTTTTAATTCTAGGGGGAAGGCAGGAGAACCATTCCATTGTTGGACTAGCAAAACTCTGAGGGAAGAGTCATATTAAATAAGAATTGTCATATGCAACTTCCATACAGTGTACATGGAATTCCCTGATGTGATCTTTAGGGTTTACAATCCCACAATATTTGTCAAATTTTGGTATCTCAAATCCTTGTGGGAATGGGGACATTGCAATGCTTCTATCAAATGGATAGGGGCACAAATTCCCTTGTGATTTCTTTTTCTTTCTTGATTTCATGTCCAACACTTGTTGTGAGAGCAATTTAATTTGTGTGGAAAAATCACTTTGTGGATCCAATGGTGGGATGAATGTATTTTGGGGTGGTACGACTATTTGGGTGATGGGTGGGATGGTTTGCATGTTTGTGTCTAAGGAAATTGTTTGTGTGTTCATGGGAGGTTCTTGTAAGTTTTTCGATGCAAGTAGTGCTTGTTTGTATGCCTATAGTTGTTTGTGTGCCAACAATGCTTGTTGTTGGCCTTGTTGTTGTTGCACCAACAATGCTTGTTGTTGGGATTGTAGCTAAGCTACTTGTTGTTGTGCTAGGCATTGTTACAAAGATGGTTGATAAGCCTATTGGTATAACAAGGCTTGTGCTTGAGCTTAAGCTTATTGCACTTGACATTGAGCTTGTGCCTGAGCTTGAGCTTGTTGAGCGGCTTGTGCAACTTGGGAAACATGTGTGGCTCGTGTAGCTTGTGTCACTTGTGTAGCTTGTATGACTTGTTGTTATTGCAAAAAAGCTTGTGCTTGCACTTGGGAAGCCTATTGTGCTTGTTGTGTGGCTTATTGTTCTTGTTCTTGTTGTGTGGGTTGTTTCCCAAATTATATGGCTTGTTGAGCTTGGAATTGTTGGAGTGCCTTTTGATAGGCTTGTTGGGCTGCTTGCAATGTGATGTATTGATTTTCCATGTTTGGATTTGGTGGTGGAGGTGGAGGATTTAGAATGGTGCTAGCCAGTGTGATGAGATTTTGTTGAGTTGGTTGGGGAGTTTCTTGTTGAGTGATGACAAGAGGTTGTGTGGTAGATGGTATGGTTGATGTGTTAGGTCCTTGGGAGACCACGTTTTTGAGATTTTCAGGTGTTGTAGATTGACTAATGATTGGTTGAGATGTTTGGATTGGTGCCATTCGGTGTTGCGATATCAATGGCATGCTCAGAGGATTTGGTATGACCGATGTTAAATTACTTTGGTTCACAATTGGTGGATTGATTTGACTTGATTAGTTTTAGATTGGCAAAGGGGGTTTCCCTAAACCTTGATTTGGTGTGGATGTTGATTTCAAAACAAAAAATGATGGGAATATTGGAGGTGTGTTTCCTTGCAAAAGTGATGATGATGCATCAAAGGTTGGACCCCCTTGTCCAAATAAACCTACTTTTCCTTGTGATATCATGGGGATAGAGACTTGTGTATCAAGATAATGTGTCGATGATGTGGTGAAGGCTAATGAATTATTGGTTTCATGGAAAATGAGTGGGACATATGTATGTATAGGTCTTTCAAGATGATGTTTGGCATACCCAAGATTGGTGCTTGCATCCAAGTTTCAGTTGTTTACAAGGGGTTGTGTTTGAAGAACTTGGAGCAATGAACTCCCCTTGGTGATCATGGGTTGACTTGGAGCATAAGATGATGTTGGTTGTGGGATGGGTTGAATGATGTTTTGGAAGGATAGTGTGAATGATATTGGTGGCATAGTCCTAAGAGGTTGTTCCACAATAGTGCTCACATCATAATTAGAAGGGATTTGAGCCCCTTCCTTTGCTAATTGTAACATGGGTATGTGCAAGATCATGATGGGCCAAAACATTGCAATATTATGGGTATTTGTAGGGTATGTGGCTGACAAATTTGTTTTTACCCAAAATTGATGAAACAAAAACTATTTTTAGAGGAGATTCTCATCTTTCCACCAATATAAATTATGCTTTAATTTAAATTTAATAAATAATTATTATTTATTTTCTATTAGAATTACGACTAAAGTCCTAATCAATAGGCTGATTGAAAAACATCTATAACTTTCAAATTGTATC